>JALIZF010001368.1:0-260861 GCA_029948255.1 Telmatactis stephensoni | reverse complement strand
AAATAGGTCAGGGAAATAGTTTTAGGGTGTATCCTCTAAATGAATTGCTCTTTTGCGGTTCTTCACAGTAGGAATATATTGACTTTATTTACCAGACTAGTCTTTCCTAGATCTTTCTAGAGAATTTTAGTGATTTGGTTACAATGTTAGGACTTTAATTGAGAATTATTTAAATGCAATATTGTTCTTACAGCTCTCAAAACAATGACGGATTGCTTCATTTTAGGATCTTGTAGTTTCAATGTATTTGTACTAAGTCTGCTAAGTTGTTGCAGTTTCATTGTTGTAAGATACTTCTCAGAAAACTGTCTGTAGCATATCCGTAAAGACTTCTGAATGACCTTATGTCTTTAAGACTATCAAAAAAATATTTATTACAAGTTAGTATTGACCGCCCATATATAACAAGACAATCAACCTCAAAGAAATACACGAAGAAAGGGCTTGTGCAGGTATCATCTTCAAAAAGGCTTTAGGCAATTGAATTATAAATAGCTTATTCTAAAGTACAAGGGAACTGCTATGAGACACAGGAACGTTTGAAAACAGTTTGAGGGATTTGTTTTTCTTTGTCAGCTGGAAGTCTTTGTAACTTGGTCTGACCAAAATTACTAAAACAAGCCGACACGTGCAATCAAGGATGTGTCTTGACATGAAAAACAATCGAACATTTAGTAGCAAAAAAGGCCAAAGGGTTTTTTTTAGAACAGAATGTATCACTCAAGGATACCCAGAGTTATTTTATCGATATCAGAATCAAAAATAGTTCTGAAATCAAAATACTGGGAAACTATCACCTTTTCCTGTCCAAATTCACACTTTAAAGTACTTTTTTCGCACCTTCTAGATTAAAAGTACAACATAATTCACGCTTTAGTAAAAGTATTTATTTTCTTTCATTCTTTTTCTATTAAAAGTAATTCTACCTCCCACTGAGATCCAATCCATTAGAGACAAACTTTTTATTAACCCACGAAACACCACCATCTATTATTCAATGGTGACAGACTTACAAACGAAACGAACATCGTACATACCCTAAGGGTTTTATAACGGACAAATTAGGACAAATTGAATGGGCCTTTTATTGAAATTGAAACCAAACTGCTGGAATAAACAAGAAAACAATAGAACTACCAAAGGAAAGTAGATGTTCGATTTTCTCTTGAATCGTATGATTTTTATGTTTACATAACAAGTCTTTGCAAAATGTTTAGAAAGCTATTTTAGTATTACGAGAAACCATCTCGATGTCGTAAGGAACCACTTTGATAGTAAGAAACCAGTTTGATGTTAGGAAACCAGTTTGACGTCGGGAAACCAATTCGCTGCTATAGCCTCATATTTGGCGTCGTCGTGATCAAGTGTTTTTAGCCTCTGGTGCTATATTGAAAGAAACAAACAATATCAACTTATGAGTTTAAAACGGTTTTTTTATTCATAGCTGTTTTGTTCAGTTTAAAATGCTGCAGTGTTGCACATGAAAGCCTTCCTTGTGTTGGAAGTCTAAAAGCTCTTCAAAACCTCATTGTTTGAATGTTCGATAATGAATATCGCTTACAATATTTCTAGAGGTAGCAATTCTAAGAACATGTCAAGCGGGTTTCAATCCTTTGTTTTGTAAGCCACACACTCACTCTAGCATGTGTTGCCATGAAACACACTTTATTCAACTCAATAATAGACTCCAAGACTATCCAACTTGAAGTAAACATCCAGAAAAAAAGCTGTTTGTGTATTAAAATGTCTTTTATATTGGTTAGCGTTCGATCGTTTGAATACATGGCGGTAAAAATCATTTGGTTGAGTGTTATTTGTATTTAGTATTGTCAGTTACCCAATGTTGTAATTTTATAACAAATATCCAAACGTGGTGCCTTTAGGCTATATAGATTGCAAAATTTGTCCTCAACTTGTACGATTTTCAAATATTTTCTTTTATCGCCGTAATTTCCTACAAATTCAAAACATAGTTGGAAAGTTACATGAACAGATTGCAAGATTTTTCTCTCGTTTTTTAATGTCTGAAAGTCTAATTGTAACATATCAAGTATTCACCGTTTAAATTCGACCTTATATATTGTTTTCAATCTAGGGATGATAGTCTTTTTACTATAACATCGTACTATAACCTTGACACACTAAAAGTGATGAGACAATTTTAAATAAATTCGGTGTTTGCAGTTTGATTTATTGAACGTCGGAGAAGAAACTCCGAAACTTTCAAGTGTTTGAAGACTAGGCGAGCACATAAAAAGAGCCGCCTGTTTCTCAACAGTTGCCACCCAACATCTAACCAAAGCAACATTTCTTGAGTTTGCAAACTTTCGTCTTCCTTATTTCTTCGGAAATTGATCAGCTGTTTTCTTCTTTCGCACGGTTTACTGTTATACAAGTATTTGGTAACTAAATCAATTTTATTTAGCCATGCTAGTAATCTAATCTATGTGGCATTTGCCAAACTGTTTCTAGGAAAATCACTAGACATAGCCTTATTAATTACTGTATAAGAACTCCATTGTGGGTTGACAACTAAGTAGTAGTAGCTAGAAGAGGACCTTTTTAAAAACGACACTTTCATTGACGTTTTAATATACCGCACATGGAATGATAGCGCTACACTCTGTAGTATAATTCCCAGTCAAAACTGATAATATCACTGCACATGAGCGAGATACTGACTTTTTTAGAGAAACCTTAGGATTAAGATTAAGACTCTAAGTTGTAGGCATCTCGTGTCCTACTATCGTGTATTGGATCGATCTCTTTGTGACGTTGTAAAGCCAGCTAACCATAAAACCGCTTTCCTTTTTGGTCAATGCTTCTAAAGCGATAAAAAAACAAAGGGAAATCCTTTTGCGTCAGTATTGCGAAAAGTTACAATTACGCTAGTCAATGAGAAATCTAGCTTACTTAACTCCATGGAAAACTGTGGCACACCGCAAAAAGGACTCTCGATAACCTATCTATGAGTCAACGATTCTCGACCCTGTCTAATGGAATATCCCTATTTCTGCCTATCATCAAATAATCCTTGATTCCAATATCTGACTGAACCTTTAACAGCCAAACTGCCGTACAAACAAACAAGTACGCTCGACGTGCTCGAATCTATTCAAGGTTTTAAGAACCACTCCAGTCTCGTATTTCTGATCTTCAGTCTACTATCGTATTGTTCTCTGAAGAGCCCTGATATCCAGACTACACTCCCTCGTCTTATCAAAGTATACCGTAGAACAAGACCTTAATTTCATTATATAGCTTAGCATGGGAAAACAATAGATATGATAAAGTTTGGGCAATGTGTGTTTGGGTGAGGGCTGCCTAGCTCTGTTTCTTAATAAAAGATCCTTATCAGGGCGAAGAGAAAACTCACGGGCTTACAGATTCTCTAGTAAATTCCCAAGATTTAAGATTCTCATTTAAAATAACCATATAAAGCGTCAAAGATTCCATGCTAATAGTTTAATATGTATGTAAATATTTGTCAATCCTATTGTTGCGGTAATTTAGAAGGAGGAGTTGTTGAGAGAACAACGGAAGTGGAACGAATTTAGGAACAAGTGAAAATATTGGAATTGTGCGTAACCTGTTTTGAAAGCCTTTTTGGGCCCATACAGAATAAACTTCCGGTTAAAAGCTCAAAGGAGCTTAGTTTTTTGCTCCATGTGTGTATACTACAGGAAGAATGGTGTTATTATGATATCAGTGATAGCGTAGATATTTTCAGGAAAAAAAACCGGTTTCAGAAAACTGGATTGAATATTTATACAAAATATATATTAAAAATTTATTCATATTTGCGCTAAAACGCGAAAGATTTTAAATCAAATTCTCTCTATAAAATAATTATGAGTACAATACCCCAAAGATTCTTCGCATAAAAAGTATAAATCTCATTTCATACTTTCCCGAAGATTAAAACTCAAAAACCTGCTAAAACAAATAGTATTGTTTTTTAAAAGATCTTAAGGTTCTGATTAGTGTTTTTTGTGTAAAATTTGATTTGTGATGTTTCTGAATGGTAAATTTCATTTTGGTGTCAATTTTGTTTAGTTAATGACAATCCGAAACACCTGCGAAGTAGCGGGCTGCCTTTACGATAACAGTCTCCAAGTCTGTACGTTTTACATCAACATACGGCGCCAATTCGCTACGGCAAACTTTACTATCAACAAACTTCAAACCATTTTCCGTTGTTTTGTTTTCTTTATTCCCACGGCGAAATTTTGAACCCTTTTTACGCAAGTTCTCATCTGTTGCCATGAAAGTTACTAGCGATTCCAAACCTTCAAAAACCAAGGAGATGTGGATGTTTTTGACATTGATAATTGAACTTACTATCTACGTCATTCCAACCTGATTTTACTAATTCTATCTTGTTTTTTGTGTTCTTTTCACGTAAATAAGGCCAGTTCTTTATTGAGATAGTCTTAAATCATTACCCAAATAGTCTAATTGGTATTTTAGTAGAAGAGAATAGAATGCCCAAAAACTAAATGAACTATTGACGAGCATCTATGCTAGGCTGGAAGATTTTTTACTTCTCTACTAACACAATACCTTATTCATTAGTCCTATATACTTCTTATTGTTGACACTTTTCATTTAGTTTTGGGATGGGAGGCATTGTTAACGCCTTTACACAATCGACATGGTCGTAGGCATTTGATTAAAGATCCTAGTTTTAGTTATTCTCGATCAATCTCATTGAGAGAAAACATGAAGATAAAGGCGGTCCTGTTTTTGTTGTAATTATAGGCGGATGCTAGCAGGAGTTACGTGGTGACCGGTGTGAAATGATATCTTGAACTAAATGTTTATATCCGTTTGATTCGAGACCATTGCACGAATTTGATTCGAGTGCTGATAATATCAATGCTTACTTCTCCAGTGTAAGAAAACTCTTTAAGGTATTAACTCTTTGTTTCCTGTTCTGTTGACTTGGAAAAGCCACTAATTTTGAATGACTTACACGAAAAAAAGTAAAATCTCTTCTTTTCCATGATCATCGAAATACTTTTGATTATTCAAAATGGGCGAAATACTTCAATATCTTTAGAGGACAGATGGTCTTTTCAGTCAATCTTATAAATTTAAATTATAAAATGTTTATCTAAAACGAACGAAGTAAAACAGAAACTATATGAAAGAATTACTACAGACTTGTTTTGTTGTATTCCCGATAGCATTCGTATTTCGGTTAAAACCGAGTAGGTAGGCCCTTGAATTGATGAATGACGGCATTTGTTAGAGGCCTCATTCTGAACGCCATTTATTGTATGCCACATTCACTCATCGATCCTCTTTTTTTCCCTCCTAGTTTTCTTCATAGACTTGCAGGTTGCCTCTTGAAAGAGTTGCATTTTGCATTGTTTGGGAACAAAAATTGCATACATGTTTCCATCTTTGTTTTAGTGTCATCAAAGAAAAAGAGATCGTAAATCAACCTGCGTTTCATTCTTTAACCCTCATTTCGAGGAGGCTAGTTCTAGAAAATTCTGGATCCAAGAATGGAAAACATTTCTTTTCTTGATTCAGTTACCCTCTTTTAACAAGTTTTTCAGATTTCACTTATTAATAACTTAAATTTGTGTGTAAAACGTTAATTTCTGTGTGTAAAGCTGTATTGGTAGCTTTTAGGTTAATTGAGATCCTTTCAATAACTAATAATGCCCCTACACCAGACATTTCAGGGGCCAGGTGACGTATGTCACGCTTGTCTGGCTTTTTACATTATTTATTTTTATTGACAGAGACATTTATAAATACCCTTAATTCAAAGGCTTTGCATCAGTAGTGATGAGTACGCTAGCAATGCAGTCACCACAAACTTACCCGGCTTACTTTGGTGGCGGTTTACAGAATAAGGAACCTCAGACGCACACGAATCCTTTGGATTTTTCCTATTCACAATGTCGTATGCAATCGCCCAATTACTACAACCAAAATGCACTGCCGAATTTTATGTCAATGTCACAAACAAGCCATAACGCGCAAGTTAATGGATACAATACAGAACCTGTTCCTCCGTTTCAGCATGGACAGATACCCAACCAAAGCACCGCGGCAGCTAGTCCTGTGGATCACCACCAATCGTACTTTCCAAATCAGGAACCCAGCCAAAACTGCTCGTTCCATCAGTACGCCTGGCTAAAGAGCACCGCTCCTGAAAATTGGTGGCACAACGCTTCTTCGAGTAAGGGTTTGATCCTTTTACTAATAGAACATAGCTTAATCTTTTGTTGTGCAAGCAGTGGAAATCAAATCGTCTTGTAGTGTAGTTATAGCTAACTGAAGTCCTTTCTTAATGGGCGACTAAAATGCTTAATTCGTTTAGCCCAGAGTACAAGATTCGTATTGAACACAACGAGTTACATTAAACGTATATTTGGGATCAGGGACAAAACCATACTTAGAAGTCGATCGCTCTTGCACACAATATTTTAACTTAATTTAGTGATTTAAACTTCTACTTTTGAGTCAGACTTTTTAACAACACTAGTTATTGACTAGAATTTGTCTCACTTTTTGCCCTCCTTTTTTGTATTGTTGTTGTTCACAGACAACGCTTGGAGTAGTCGAAGCGAAGGCAAGCGTAAGAGAACCGCATACACGAGAAAACAGCTTTTAGAATTGGAGAAAGAATTCCACTTTAATCATTTCCTGACAAAGGAGCGAAGATCGGAGATGGCAACACAGCTAAACTTGACGGAACGTCAGGTTAAAATATGGTTTCAAAACCGACGAATGAAATGGAAGAAATGCAATGCCCAAGCACTTACGAAAACCAAGTCACCATCAAGCACAACGGGTGGAATGCCCTCTTCGACTCGACAGGATTTACACATCACCAACAGTACATCAGGCTCGCAACTGAATGCAGATACCCTCGGAACCTCAAACTCACAGATTCAGAACTGTATGGGCTTTAGAGGTACATAGATACACTCATTTTCAATCAGGAGAAAATTGAGAAAATACAAATGGCAAAAATTTACAAGTTATTTGACAGATAACTAAAGAGTAGTAACATAGCTTATAAAGAAAATAGAATATATCTCAGCGATGAAAAAAGAAAATACCTAAGAACTGCATTGATGACAATTGGAAACGTTATTATCAAATAGAACACACCGTAATTTAAGGTTTCTTTTTACAGTATGTGAATAGCAGCTTATCTTTCCAACTTATATCTATTACTTATGTAAGGTTTCAGAGGTTTTATCGTGAATGACGAAGCGAAAAGATCCCTGTATTTTTCAAAAAAAAACTTTCTATTTGCCACACACTTACACACACACACACGTAAAGCACTATCGAACAAGAACCCAATCTGGAAGTGTGTGAATTTCAACTGTAAATAATTGTGAATAAACCCAGATCGTTCCGAAAAACGACGGCTTTAAAGAGTTCTACAAGTCTTGATGTCATAGGGTTTTTTTAATTCAGTAACTGAGAGAAACTTCTTAGATTTTTGATCAGTGTCCAAAAAAGTCTTGCAACAGAACAATGAGGCAGGTAGGAGAAACACCGGAAAACTTAGGAAATGGTACTTGATTTTTTCTTTATTCGATGACCCGAAAGAACCAAAACCTGAAGTAACTTGCTTCTCTTCGATAAGATGTTCTTTGAAGTACACTTTTGAGTTGGCAACGAGTCATGAGCAAAGTCAGAAGGCTCTGATACCATTGATATTTTGCCATTGTTTTCTCTGAGAAGCGTTAATCTTCCTTCAGAAATTTTTCCTTTCTTATCAAATTAGTCAGCGTTATTCTGGGAGGCATGCATGAAAGGCTTTTAAAGAGAGGTCGAAAAAAACTTCTTGATTCAAAGGTCTCCGAGGTTCGTCTTATTTTTGGTTGTATCTCTTTTAATGGTTTTTATACTTTAAAAGGAGTATGGTATCGTATGTTTATCGAGCAACAGTGGACACACTATTCAAAGATATACAATTGTAGGGGTGAGACATCGCTTATTGAATAGAGAGCATTTAACGAACGCTCCTCCTATTTTCCTCGGCGAGCGATACTGATCTTTACTTGGACATCACTACTAAATATACTATTCTAATCCACGTACAGGCTGAAATACACAGAACAAAGGAGAAACCTTTTGTTCTTGAATCACTATTTTGCCTTGGTTAGACTTTTTATTTAACTTTTGAATATCTGAAATCTTAGTAAAAGGCTAACATAATAAGCGATTTTAGACCTTGTCAGTGGCGCGCACACAAGGTGTTATTAAGCCAAGATCTACGTCGATTTCTGGTCGCACAAGTGTGAAAGTAAGGTGTTAAGGCAGTGCAAATGCGAAATCTTAATACAATATAATGAAGAATAGTCAATAATAGGACAAAGGTTTGCAGCTACAGTCCTCAAGAGAAAATCTTGAGTATAGCCATCAACAAGGACTACTCGAAGAATAACAGGTAGAACAACTTGGCTGTGGATATCGGTCGGCTAGCTGTGAAACAAACTGATCTCACTCATTGCCGCTAAAATATTTGAAAGAACTATTTAAACTGTACAATAATTTCGAATATTTAATGGCCGGTTCGTAATAAATCATGCCATCGTGGATGCCGTTAACTAGATTATATAATATTTTGATGTCTTGAAGCGCACGTCTTGTTTCAGCTGTTACAGAACATTTTGCAGCAGTGTGTATGTTTTGAGCCTTGCGGCGCTTGACCAACACTATTGCTTGCTAAGCCATTGAAGAAAATTTAATCTGTGCTATTTGTTTTTATTCAATGCGAATTCTCAACGCGCAACGCGTCTCAAATCATTGGACGAGGTATGAGTCAAAACTGGTTGTTGTATTCTGTATTCAATTTTACATTGTCCATCCGTGGTTCATTATAAATAAATTTCTACTTTACTAGCCTAGAGCGTGCTATGAAATATAACAAGTCTTTTGTGAGAAATCTTGTTTCGATAGGCTTCAATAAGATGATCATTTATAGATCAAAAACAAATACTTGTGGAACCGACTTATTGCAAAGCTAATATGTAAAGTTTCCGTACTTGAATCGAATCACCTGTGGAAGACTGACGCCTTTTATTTCATTATAAAATCCCACTTTTCGCAGCTAAAACACTGAGTTAAACTCACTTAAATAGAATAATTGTGCCTCTTTTTGAAGCCACAGTTAACTACAGTATAAACACATGAATTGTTCTATTCAAGAATATAACACCTAAGATCTCATTAAACGCGATGTTTTGTGAGCGAAAGGAAAGAATATTTACCGTGTTTCCTTCCTGAATTCATTACAGTAACGGCATATATCAACGCGCTTTCACCTCTCTCATTCATTTATTGGAAACATGCTCTATTAGCTTAGTGATACTTCAACTTATTTGAACAGATTTTACCTATCATTTATTTACGGGCTCCAAGTAAAAGCTGTAATGAGCAATAATACCAACTGCTTCGTCACAATAAATTAACCCCATTATATTTCTTCTCCTATTAATACAAATATATTTGCTTGCTAAAATTGGAGAAAAATGTTTAGATTTTTGACGTTGGTTTTCAAAGCCAGTCCAAAGTTTGGTTTTTAAAGCTCTTTTATGATTGAGTGAAAAGTATACACACTTTAGCTTATTGAATTGTTATGAGCAGTGGGGACAGAAAGTTTAGAAGCAGCGAATGGGACTTTGGGAAGGGACAATAGGCCAAGGAGTATGTCAAGAAAGCGTTATTCTTTAGTATCAACAACGGGCTGCTTGAAACACCTTCAAGTGCAAGCTTTTTGCTATAACGTCATAGTAGTCCGTAAAACAAATTTGTGTCACCTTACTCATCAACCAAGTCTCAAAACCTAACTCCAACCCTAAGACAAAATCTACATCATGAAAAACTTGATTTCAATTCAGTTTGAATTAACTGAGTTTACCGAGTGAGTTTGGTTACATCAATCATACTAACAACTTGTAAGCTAGTAACAAAGGGTTTTGAATTCGAATCGCGAAGTTTGTAGTAGCCATTGGAGATCAAAGGGGTTTGATCAATACTGAGGTCAGAGTTTTCTTGCGCGGGGATTAAGCTCTAGCTAGTACTTGAGCTTTTGACCCTCTTGTCGCCACGATTTCGTGCCCGTAAGACTTGTTATTAAGCCACTCAACCCATTTGTCAAAATTCAACAATAGTGAGGTAGGAGAATAGGGTAAAGCTAGCTGATTCTGGGAGACATACTATAGCAACATCAATAAAATGGCTAAAATCTCTTTAGGTGAGTTACAAGCCTGATGGACTTGAGATGATTACACTTGAAAAACGAATTCTCTAGAAGAACCTGACTCAAGAATCTGTTAGACTACAGTTTCTTCATGATACTACTTTGAACTTCAAAACAATATGCGAAATCTTTTTTAAAAGAGTTACAAGTTAAATTATTGGGTCGAGAGGGATCATACTTGAAAACAAATTAATGTTTAGATGAAGTGACTGGTTTGAGAAAAAGATTTGAGAAGTATCGTTGAACTCGTTGGTTCTCTAACTAGCATTTCATGTCATCTTGGGCTGTGAATCCGAGTTTTACGCACAACACTAGAGCTTTGTCTCTAATGGACGAACAACAATATTCTTTTGTTTAGCATTCAATAACGAACAAGAGAGGGCCCCTCCCCTTTGTTAGCCTTTCAAGATCCTTTTATCAGACTCGCATGGATCAACGATTTTGTTTTCATCTCTTCTGCATTCCTAATTGTGTGGATGGCTTTCAAGTGGTGTAAATCATGAAATTTGGCAGCTTAAAACGCTGTGTCCTGAACATGGAGTGCCTTCAATTAGTGCACTAGATCTACCACCTCATTACAATTCCTTGTATTCTAACTAGCTTACATGAGAGATTCAAATATAGGGGTTCTAAGTTAATGGTTTATATATTCGCGGGTGCTAGTACGAACACACCTACAAAACCAAAAAAAAAAAAAAATTAACATGATCAAAGATCTTTGATACTTTTATCAAAACTTCCCTTCGTTAAAATATCCCCAACTACATATACTTGAATTCAAAAGCGTGTATGCGTTATTTAAGGGTCTTTCCAAGATAAAAGGAATTCCATCCCAAGCTAGGTTCTAATCCCTGGGTTCAATTTAGCACTGAATCGCATATATATTCAAAATATAGATATATGACTTCTCTGATATTGACCCTGGCGTCTCGAACCTCAAGTCAAACGACATAAATCTTTTCCTGTCGTTCACCTCTTCACATGTATTTCATTGACTATAAAAGTCGTGGCGGACGAGCGATTTTTGCTGAAACTGACTTAAACTGTTCATAACTTTCACTTTTGATGGAAATTTACTATTTTCGACTTAGGCGCAGATTGCGTGAGGAGCCTTTCAGCGCGTAAAGAAGCGTGGATTTGGTGATTTATTTATGGTCCGTTGGCTGTGCTGTTGACTTTTTGCAGATGCACGGAAAGCACCATATGAGAAAGATCCTTCTATACAGGAAAATTTTCTCTGGCAAATGAATTTTCCCTATGTACGCGAAGACATTTCATGTGATAATTGCATTTGGTCAAATTTTTCTCATCCACACTAGCAAAAGTTATTCGTCAAAGAAAATGTGTCAGAAAATTTGCTCGCGGGCCTAAGTATAAAGCTAAGCCTTTTTGTCGATTTGGGGATCTTTGTCCGTCTTTTCAATGGGAAAAAGATATTTATAACCGCCTCGATATTACAGTTAAAATTTGTAATATATATAAATTTGTTGAAAAACAACGATGTATCACTGACAACGCAAGAATTTCAGTTTGCGAGAATTTCGTTCTCCTTATTGCTTAACTAATCTACTTTGCGTGCTAAAGCCATAAGCCTTAACCTCGTTTAGAACGCCCTGAGCTCTGACTTACACCATATCAAAGCGGAAGTTAACCTTTTTTAGACGCTCAAAGGAAGATATTTTTAGAAGAAAAGATTTGACCGCAAGTGCAATACTATTTCTCAAGTTAACCTCTATTGGAAATACAAAGATTTTTTTTGGTGTAGAAAGAGCTCCCGCAGTGTCACTGACGCAAACGCAGTGGGTGGTAACAGTGAAAGTGTTGAGACGAAACAAAGGCGGGTCTTAAAGCTAAATACCATTACTTTCTTGAGCAATTTAACGCTACTGCCGAGTCGGTCATCGTGGAGCTAGCTGAGGGTAAAAGTGTTATTATTTTCTTTAGCAATTTAACGCCAAGTAAGTCGGCCAGTAGAGCTGAAGGGTGAATGTACTGAAATTGTAAGAAAAGAATGGATTAAGAGTTTTAACTGAGGGCGTTACGATTGCGTGGTGATTGCAGGATTGTAACGGCTTTTTTCTGGCCAAATGTCAACAACAACTTTGTATATACAAAAGCAAAACTATCAAATCATAAAGGAAAGTTTCTTAGTGAAATAAATGGTACGGTAAGGAAAAAGGAGTATGTTTGAAAGCATGGAAATGTGAAAAGTACGAAGAGAAAAGCGTGCGAGAATTAAATCCAGTCAAGAGGACATTATACTGTAGTCTCTTGATCCAGCGCGCAAACTATAATTGCTTTAAATTAGACCAAATACTGAGGAATCAAAGATCAGAGGACAGAAAGTGAAGAAACAATGAAAAGATAGCTTACAAAAAGAAAGAAAGAAAACCGAAGAAAACGGACACAGCAATGATAATTACAAACACGGCAAAATAGTAGCGCCTTTATGTGGATAACCTGGTAATCTTCCCAACCACTTGACCTGAAAGAAGCCCATATCCTCTCAATCTCACCGAAAAGGAAATAGCATCAAAATGATTCATTTTACTCTGGAAATTGATACGTAGAAGATATATACAAACCGTTTCTTGAATCTCTTTTCTATGATCTTTTTTTAGAATAGAATCGTGCATTTAAACATTATTTGAATATGCGCGCGCCATGACCAAAGACAACATTCCCGGTAGTGAGGAATTAGCTAGTCGGAACATTTTAACTAAAAATACTTTAAACACTTTGTAATTGCTCAAGTAATGGAAAGAACTTGTTCTTTTCATGCTGCTTGCGTATTGTCTGTCGCGGCGGGTAGTGCCTTTTATCAAAAAACAACAAAAACTCAAACGTGAAACAGACGCTTGTCCCCTCGGGGGATGCATTCATCTGAATGGAAACGGAGCTTGTCCACGAGTGCTTCGCAACCACTTCTTTCTATCTTTAGACTTGCTAAATGGATACAGGCTCAAGAGAGAGAAGACAATAGCATTGACGAAAGATTGAACGTTGATTTGAACAATAGAGCAAGTTTTGGACAAGAGTTGAACGTTGAAAGAACTTAAATTACGCAATGGAAATCTGAGACGAATCTGAATGTAGGTGGAAATATACGCTATGAAATTAGTTTTGGAAATTAAAACTATGATTGAAAAAATTGATAAATCCTTTTAAGATAGGCTTCAAAATTGTTCAAAAACAGATAAATGTCGGTACTTTTTTGATTAAAAATTTCAAGTAAAGAGACAATTCAAGAAAGCTAATAATTAGCGAACATGTAATCACATTAACTCGCAATTTCACAAAACGTATAATTTGCTACAAAGAAACCATCAAAGAAAACATGTTTTGAAACCTTAAAAAGTGTATTTGTTTGTATTTCAGTTAGGATGTTTTGTCTACTGCCATTGAACTATCATAATTGTGATATAAATGCGATAATACAATTTACCGAAAAAATGCTTTCATTAAGAGCTTCACTGGAAATTCACGTCTAAAGTGGCAAAAGACTTGAATGTGTTCTAAATTTGATTATCACTGAGAAACAAACAAATTCGAACAGGAAGCTAAAACACTTAGGTACCCAGTACAAAACCTAAAAACATATCCTTGATGTCCTCAAAGATGTTACCATTTCAAGTGACTTTAATTGCCAAATGTTCAGGTGTGAAATCCGACCGCGTCGCAAAGAAAAAATGAAAGGAAAATGTGCACAAAACTTTTATTTTTGAAGGAAAAAACCTACAAAAAAGAAATCTTGAAGGTCCTTAAATGTTACTATTTAAATTACTTTGTAATTACCAAATGTCCAGGTGCTAAAACCAGCACATTGCTAATAAAAAATCAAAAGAAAAGGCGACGCATTCAAAGCCCTCACGCGTGAAATATATTTTTCACAAAAACTTGCGTCCACAAAAAGAGCAATGCTGCCACCAGTAAAAATTCTCTCCCGTCATGACCAGTACGCGTAAAGGGGTTTCTTTTTTTAGATTTCCAGTACCTTTTAAGATTTAATTATATGGCGCAATACGACTTAAATTGATTCAAATGAAAGCCATACACAAAAGCTCCGAATTTTCTTCAGTAATAAAGCCAAGCTTGTACTGTAATATTCGCTAACCTGTAAGGTTTCTGGTCGCCACGTTTTGGTCACGTGACTTGGAAGCCATTCAACTGTTCAGGAAAAAAACGCACAATGAGGACTGAATATTAAGTAAATAATCCTTTTAACACTTGAATGTACGAGTTTATTTGCTTTTTAATCTGATTAAAAAATCTAAAAACAGTGAGATTCTTGTGCTGGTTGTGGTTAAAGATGGAATGTATATAGAGAAAGTCTTTTCCATTGTAAAACCAAGCTTTTCCTCGTTATTAAGTAATGAAGCCAACATCACTATAATCCCTGCCTTGTTGATTTGAATTGAATTTAAATAATGGGAAAAATGGCCTTTTCCAGCTCAAATAACTTGCCCAGTTCATATACTCTGGACATGGCAAATATAACCGCTTTGAAAGCATGCTGGCAACTAAACCTCCACAGGAGTATATCGGCCCTTTTTATAGTTTAAACTCTACAACAAATAAATCTTACATGTGGCTGACTGAATCAGTTGTTTGCTTAAGGCAAACTGCTGTTCTTTTGACTGTGCGCTAATGTAATTTGCTTTAAATGAATGCCCGACGCAGCTGGGAGTATCGTTATTAGATTTTAGCTCAGCTAACGCTCTTTACAGGTTGGATATTTTTACTTCGAGAGTTTCTTAGGTAACCTGTTTGACTGTTACGGAGAAGCTGAAGATCCTTGCACGTGGATTGACGCGCGCGTTGCGCTATTCACAGGGATTCCAGACGTACCCGTAAAACCTATGGAAAGTTTAATGGAATCTGCTTTTGAGATCAAAACTAAGGATTCCGTCAAGCCATCAAAGTCTTCCACTTCAATATCTCATTTTTATGATCAATTAAGGCCTATAAGTATTCCAAATAGTCAATGAATCGTTAGTGGTACAGTTGTTAAAGTCGTGAAAAACCACTGCATGTAAAATATGTAGGGAGCTGTTCAAATATTAACTAAATGTTTTCGCGAGTTATTTGTAAAAGGCTTTATTTAATTTCTTAATATGATTAAAAAAAACTTGCGTGCGAACTATACTCTTGCTAAAAGTGTAGAACGTAAACCATCGGCTATTGTTTGATATATTTGTCAAGCTTCATTGTAATTAGTGATTATGACACCCAGATAACGAAATTACGGCGTAATTCGCTTTTTTTCCGATTCCAGAGCATTTTTTCAGTTACTAAACAAACAAATGATCTTTGCTTCTTTTTGCAAATATTGAATGAAGGCGCTCTTGCTCTTTGCCGGACATTTTTCGAACATTCTACCAAAAACTACACAGAAAAACCATTTATTTTTTGCTTATATAACAAAATATTATCATATTCAACGCAGCTTGACAGATGGCGAAGGGATTAGTATAATTCTGCAATTTTCAAAAGTCATTTATGGCCCCTCAGGCGGTTTTCAGGATTCAACCGTGTTTTAATAACCTCTTACTTAATACATACAATCAACCGTTCATTTGTATAGTTTCATATTATATCCTAAAATCAATAACATTTTCTTGACCAGATCCTTACAATATCGAGTTTACAGTTTTTATATATTTTTGCTTTCCTTCTTTTTTCTTTTCTTTTCTTTTGATTTCATATTTCGAGTAATGATATGTACTTGTGTAGTCCCTTTAAAGGTGATTGGGCTCCCATTTAGTTTTAGCTCAATCATTCATTGTTATTATATATACAGTTGTAAGCCCGTCCTAGAAGCTCACTCTCAATTAAACTAAATGAGCAGAAATAGAACATTTGGCTATAAACTTCTATAAACGGACAACCTCGGTAAAACGGCCAAGAGGTCGTTCAATAGAGGTCGCATCTAAAGTGTGGTAGAGAAAATTATTTGGAATCAGATCACTAAATGAAGGTTTAAAGTTTAACTATGTCAACGATTCTACTCAGGTTGTCATTGCTATCAAATATGATATTGTCAATCGTCGATTCTAAGTGAAAATGTCTATGGGATTTTCGTGGTCTTGTTCTTCTTGCACTTGATATATCTAGGGCTGTGTTTCCACTGACATCTTCCATTGATCTTACGGCATACGCTGTGTTGGACTTTACAGTCGTTGTCTGTCCCATGCACAGGGCTCCAATCATCAGGCTTCCACATACACACATCCAATGGCCTGTTGTAGCTGTCACATCCATGGTAGAAGCACATTTGTACACGACACTCAGCACGGCATCCATGTACGTAGCCCTTCTTTACTCCATGTAGCTGATCCAAGCCAAGTTGATCCCACTCGGCAATCCAGCTACAGGACGATACCCATAATTTATTATCGATAATCTTTCCAGCCAGGAGATACACTTTGTTGGGTTTAAGCTTCATTCCGACGTGTGGGTCCATGACATAAACACGGCTGAAGTAGTAGGGACTAGAGGTGTTGTCCTCGGGTGTGGTTCCTACAGTTTTGTTAATACGATCAGCGCCCCTTAAAATCCTTTTGATTTTCACATCCAGGTATTGCGGAAATCTACGAACGACACCATACCCCAAACCTGATGGACCCATAGATAGAGATCGAGCAAATCGACGAGGATCTGGTCCGGTATATCTGCCTCTGATTGGATCGATATCTTTGAATGGTTTCTTGCTGTTGTTGTTGTTCACGCCACGTCTGTTGCCTTCAGGTGTGGCTGGAAGCTCTGGTATCTCGGTCTTCACGGTGGAAGTGATTTTCGCTCGAACAACTGAAAAGAACAAATGATAAATAAAATGATAAGAAAAGTTGTTTCACTAATTAGGGTAATAATATTCCATTATTAGTGAACTCCATTAAATGGGAAACCCCCTCTAAAGTGAACCTCTTTAAGACGAACACCTTGGCCTCATCTCAGCCGAATTGTACCAAATGGTTTCTGTATCCTTAAACCCTCTCTAAGGCGACTAAGACCTCTCTAAGACGAACACCTTCCTGGTATCAGCCGAATTCTAATCAGTATACTCTTATTTTCTCTAAGGCGAATAACTTCATAAAACAGATAGGGTGTTTTCCATTTAGTGGAACCAACCGGCCAGAACGGCCTGATTTCTTAGGACTGATTCCAGCCAGAGCTAGGAATTGACATGTACCATTTATGAACTGGCCTTTCTGGCCGGTTGGTTCCACTAAATGGAAAACACCCATGCATATATAGTAAGAGCTGGGCCCAAATGGTGTCCACCTTCGAGAGAGTTCAATGAAACGGGTATAGGTAAAAGGGACTATTCACTCAAACTGAACAAGCGTGAAGCAGATCGTGGCACGTCCTCCACCTCTTATCCTTGTCCTTTCCGTTTCACTGGTATTTTCAAACACCCTGTCTGTACTAGCTATGACTTCCGTTTACATGAACGTAGGGTAACTCTAACACCAGGGCTGAGTCTTTTGTTTTTAACGTCCCAAGGAAGACGAAAACAACAATTGTTAGTCGGTCACCCGACTTTGATGTAAATGGGCGTTACAACTCTCAATGGGCCCTAATTAGTAGGCACTTGGGTTCCGTCTACATTGTTACGACTAAGCCTCTTTTGTACATGATTTTAGGAATGACTGCTGACGACTTCCGTGTACTTAATCACGAGTCATTTTAGATTTTCCGCATGGCTTTAATCGACAATACATCAATAGGTCTTACACTCTAAAGCTAGCTGCTAGACTCGTGATGTGAAGATCAGTTTCCGTAAGTCGGCGCACGTTTCATTGCGGAAGTGAGTCGCGTTCATAAGTACATGCAATAGCACCATTTGCTTACGCAACGAACGACGCACAAATCGAGCAGTCAGTGTGTCATGCGGCTTGAAGTTGGTCCAAAAATTTATCGGCTTAAATTAAAAAGCCATCGGGTTATCCAATCCACCATCTTGGCCCGTTCACATGAGAGAGGGTGCCCTATGTAGTACGGATAACTCTTTTGCTTTCTTTTCCCTGGGGGACACAAAACAAAAGAGTAATCCCTACTACATAGGGGCACCCTCTCTCATGTGAACGGGCCATCAGTCATACATTATGTTTCTATTTTTAGTAACCATATCATAACGGATATCTCTAACATGTTCCAGTGGCACTGTTGATACCTTCAGCCAAGTTGCTCGAAAGGTGGACCAAAAATCACGGAAATTTTCCTAATACGAGACTTCAATGTAGATTTAACACGTTGTTTAAACAACTAGATTGATAACCAACGATACGATCTCAGTCAAATACCTTCCACAAATCTGATTGATTGTTCCTGTCATGTACTGAATATAAAGGAATCTCCTACTGATTGTTTTACTTTCTAATACGTCGTGGTTTCAAATACTGGATTTGCTCCGTCGGAAGTTGACGTGGTTTCTGATATTGTTTCGTTCCCGGTTTCGTTATAGTTAAAATGACGGAAGTTTTGACTTAACTGCTTAATCTATGGTCTAAAGAAAAAATTCAATTGGTTGAACATTATTGTTCGAATCAGTGATTCAAATGGCAAATGAAAGAGCTGAGGTTTTGTGCGGTTTTCATGGGCTAACACCAAGGTTATATCACATGAGTTAGAACGAAATTTAATTGCAAAAAAACTTGATTTAATAATAAAATTTACAGGTCTTCATTTAACAGATTGAACAATAAAACGTTTGTTGAACATCTTTATAACAGAAAGCGATTTCTATTACCGCATTAAAAAACATCTAGTATTAATCAATTTGACATTTAATTACATTTCCTCTCACAAAATAGCTTGTAAGAAGTCACGGCGCGACACTTCATAAACTATATTCACTCATAATTAATTAACACTTAAAGGTAATTAACTTAAACAATTATGTACAAAATAGAATACGATTCTTTTACTGTCTTATGAAGACGTACGTTTATCTGTACATATCTATTCAATTCGTTTACGAACGTGGTATTACTATCAAGAATACGTGACCTTTGATTAACGAGGAAACCACGGAACCACTACGAAACAATAAATAAACTAAACACCTAGATAGATAACAAAGGCGATCCAGTTAGTCTGTGTAAAATGACTTTTCAAAATATGGTATCGTATTTGCACTGAAATGGTATTTTGCTCAATACTAACATTTTAATCTATTAACATTTAAATGGTTTCTTGGTCATTTCCAGCATTGATATGGCTTTTTGATCATTACTAGCAGTAAAACTAACATTTTAATGTACTAACATTTGAATGGTTTCTTGGTCATTTCCAGCATTGAAATGGCTTTTTGATCATTACTAGCAGTGAAACTGGCTTTTTGATCAATCGTTAGTTGACTCTAGGAGTGTAATGGTTTCTTTTTGAGTGACTTTATCACTGATTGACCATCGCATTGAGGTCTATTTGAGGTCATTTTTTGGTGGATTAAGTTATCACTTGTAAATAAGTGCTGAAATAGTTGTTTCGTCATTGTTGACATTTTGCATTGAAATGGTTTCTTTGTTAGTAGCACTAAAATGGTTTCTTAAGTCTGTTGATTAATTTTCATACTATCTTCAAACAAGAAGTAAAATACACAGACATATGATAGCATGCCTACATTCTTATGGCTCTTAACTGCTATATTTAGTATGTTCCGCTAAATCAATGAAGTACATTATAAATTCTTACCAAAGTCCGCTTTACAAAACTTGCTTTGTACGTGTTCAGGATAACAGATCATCATAGCTTCGGCAAAGTTGAACCAAACGGCTAAGCACAGCCCAATAACTGTCCACAGCTTCATAATTGCTCTTGCTAGCTTGTTTGCTCACTAGTGTACTATCTGTGACTACTGACTTCACTCTGATCCACGTTCAGTTCCGCTCGCTTTTTATGCCTATCGGTCCCTCTACCTTTGCCATATAAGGGAAATAGGGCAAGGCTATAACGCCACTTCCGCTGGCAGTAACACGACCCGAGGTAGAAAGACTGTAAATTATACGTTACTTGACCTTCAAGGACTCCATTATTGTTTAATTTGATACTATTTAATTAACTTTGAACCCTATTTCCTCAAAGAAAATTCAGACAAAACCCTGAGAATGCCACTTCAAGGGCGGACGCCCCATTTAGTGTTCGTGTCTGTAGCGTTTGTGGTTCCCGACCACTCAGTGGAGATTAAAAATTCGGTTCACGTCCGACAGTATTTCTAGATCCTGAAAAGATGTTGATCTTTGTTGTAAGTGTCTGGTATGTGGTTAGAAAAACCGAGTAAGGGGAATTATTACTGAAACGGGGGAATAATACTTGACACCCACGAAATATACTGCATGATTGACTGACTTTTGAATTTTTTCGTCTAATTTCTGTCTCAATTCAAATCCTAGCTCTTTCCTTTTTTCTCCCATGAGGCATTCCTTTGCCCTCCTCCTTCCTGCCCTCCCACTTTCATATATAATATATATTTCTCATTTTCAACTAAAAGAAGGAAAAAAAGAAAAAAGAAAGAAAGAAATCGTCCAATTCTGCTGGCAGTGTAAAAAGAAGTGTGCGTGAAATAGTTTTTGCTGACACAAATGTAGATGGAGATAAAAACGATTTTAGCGTATTTGACTTGTAATTGAGGTGCGGTGGTGACGTCACTTCCGGCATCCAACAGATTGCAAAATACTTTCCTGTCGAAACAACGCTTGTACTTAGTACAAAAGTAATTAACTTAATTGTAATACCACAACCAACGTTTAGCAATATACTGGAGAGCTTTACTTATTAGGTAATTTTTTACCATTTTGTACATAAATTTTTTGATGCGTGCACATTCCAGTAGAGTTTTCAGAAGACTAACCGGTAATGACTGCTTTGATGTGTTTAATTACTGATATCTGATTTCCAGGCGAAAGATGATAAGTGATAGGCTAGCCTTTGAGCACGTTTAACGTGGAATAAATGGATATAGCAAAGAAATGAGATACTTAATTGTCTAAATTTTCTAATTTGAACCGAAGGAAGAAGGCGCAGAATACCGATTACTCTAACATCCGACAAAGTCGTACCTGATATTTTGGCTTCCAAAAATGAAGTTCATTTCCTCTTCGGCTTTCAACCTAAATTCATTTTTTGCAAAGCTCTTGAAAAAGCTCAGAGCCGGTTTAGATGATATTCGGGTGTGACTCTAAGGACTTCAGGGGCCGAATATTTGCACCCCTTGCCCCCATCCACACCCATCCATTTGTAAGTAAAGCCAACGCTACAGTTGCACTAAAGATGGATAGGGCTATTCGTCGGATAAATTCTTATCCAGTACATAAAATGATGGCTTTTTCCAATAAATTTATCCATTGGATAAGGATTTATCCAACGGATAGTTTTCCGTCCTTTGTGCAACCGGACCGGCTAGGTCTATTATTTTGTATTGTAAAGATTTTATGAATGAAAATCAGATTAACAATTTCCTGTTCCGATTCTAGTTAAAATAATTTGTTTGAGGAAAGCTTAAACATTCTTGTTGTGGTTTATAATTGCAGCGACGGAAAGTTGTGGGAAGACTATCGCGGTGGAAGGGGTGGGTGGTGGGGTGATCAGCTGCTTCGCTTTAGAGCATGCCATAGCAAGAGAATTCAGTTCAAAATTGGCTTTACAGAGATGCTGATCATTTTTTAGTTATTTCTGGAAGTTTATCCTTCGTTTTGCAATTTCTTTTTGCCTCCAATTAGCATTCCTTTGGTCATATTCCTCCGTTCGACTGTGCAGTCTCTTCTTGCTTCTCTTTGCAGCATCTAAAGTTCTTTTTTAATTTTATAGATTTCTGTAGATTCCATAAAGCTCGTGGACAAAACTTTTCGTTGATTTTCGCGGTGCGATTTCTTGGACCAATTTTGGTCCGTTGCAATTTCGGTAATGTTGATTTTAGCTGATTGAGCAATATTGACTCATGCTACAAGAATAATGTTAAACACTTTTAAATTGACATTGAGTCATCCACTTGACACTGGGATATCTGACAAGTTACGTCAGCGTACATACTAATATACACAAATGTTTAGGTTTTTTAAAAGAAAACGTGAACAAAAAGTAACCGATTTCTAAATAATTGATGGTCTACTGGAAGCACACTAATATTGAATAAACACTTTTTCAAAATTTGATTAAAAGAATTCACTGCACTTATTTTATGTGTTATTGCTCAACTATATCTTGAACGACAAAAATACATTAATGAGTTAGTTCCTCTTGTCCCTCGTCAGGCAGCGGGTAGCAAGCTGTCTCTGATTCTGACCGATCATTTGCCAACAATATTGCATCTTCCCTTGAGATATCTAGGGCCTCCAGGTCATCCCTGACAGTGGCTCTCCATGCAGGTCTTCAAAAATACATTAGTATTTAAAAAAAGACGAAGAAAAAACTCACTGCATAGTTCAGATGGGATTTTATCAAGACCAATAGCTTGTTATCCAGTCTGAGATTACTGTCCATGGATAATTTTCCATGAAGTGCTGTGTTTTTTGACACAGGTATGTGCAAAAATGTGTCTGTAAAAAGTCGCAAGAGATAATTTAACGTATGAGTAATATTTATACAATTTCACTTTAGTGTAGTACTAAAAAGTAAAATTGACTTTTTTTCTTCTCGCAATTCTACAGTGTCAAGCGAGGGAACGTATTATGTATATGGGTACTGTTACAAAACTACATCCGTCACATGATATATTGATCTCCTGTATACTTTCCCTTTCCCCTTTAATGTGGAGAGCAAAACAAAAATATTTGCATGAGAAAAGTTCCGATTGCAGGAAAGAAAACCTATGTTTTTACCTCCAAATTAAACAGGAATAACTGTAAGGAGCATATAAAAGCTTACACATTCCTAGTTTTGTAACTTGAATACAATAAATACAACAACACAATTTCAAATTTGGCCTTTAAATTACAAACCAAAGTACTCAAAAAATGCTAAGAATTACATGATACGTGTTGTAAGTTAATACTTAATGAAATAATTTTCTTTTAATAGCCATGATTTCGCCCAAAACCACTTGAGGTTTAAACGACGCACAATTAATCCATAATATAAACACCTGATTACTGGGAAACTCTTAAACGAACACAACTGATTTAAGAGCTAAGATAACCCTAAACACGAAAGAATAACATTTGTCATGCATGGAAGAGAATGTCAAACTTCGGCAATAGATGTCAGTTTTTCTTATGTTACCTGTTGACGCACGATGTAATTATGCCCAATTTTACTGAGTCTGTTTTACCGTGTACCACTCCCTCCCTTAGGGGAAGTAGATAGTTTCCCTGTGGGGGGTGACTGGAATCGTGTGACCGTTCTGACGCAGACTCGGATCACATGATACTTAGACTTAAGAATATCAGTTTTAAGGCTGGCTAGCATGTGATTTCCTCTCATGAATTCGCTGCTTTTCATCCTCATCAATTGCAAAAACATGCTTTATTATCAGTTATTTGTGATATTGGGTTTACATTCTTTGTCTTCATAGACAACGATTTAGCCGAACAAGAGGCAAAAAATATGAAATGAGTAACTCACGCAAACTAGTTCGGGCTGTGGCGTTGCATGGATGTTCAATGATAAATGGATGGACATTTGCAACACCGTATAAAAAGTATTTATTTTATCAAAAAGCTGCTTTCGTAACGCAACGTGAGTTGCGTTACGTAAGCCCTCCATCTGAGTTTATACAAAAGGCTGTTGATGAAATAAGAGCCAAGCCAAAGAACGTAAAGCAAATACATATATACATATTCAGACTATTTCACTCTAAATACTTTCCCACACAATCAAGTACAATTGGTAACTATATGATTATTACAATTGCTATTTTCTGTTCATTGACATAATAGGGTCAGATTGTTGTCCACACCCTAGAATGAATGGTATTTCCAACCCATACTCCACCTGTAATAGTATGTCTAGCCAGTACGTAGACAAGTAGACACTGCACTGCTCTTTTAACCTTCAGCGAGTAAAGGATCAGTCTCTATTAGACGCAGAAGCTAATCTTTACTCAGTCTTAAGGAGCCAGTCAGCTTTTCAGTAACTGGAATTCTCACGACAGGAAGAAGTGAATATTTGAATGTTGTTCGCCATACAGCAAGTCAGTACTCGTTATATAAACTGAAAGATTATCTTAAAAGGGAGAGTTTTACGTTTGAGTATTGTGTGAAAGTCACGGAAGGCAGCAACAAAAATAAATGTAGTTGAATCGTAGAATTAATTCCAAGTGTGTTACTGACAGTGTGATGCGTTTTAGCTGAAAAACACGGTGCTCAGCGGTATTGTACTCCTCAACTTTCGACTCGGTCGATTGTACAAGATTCGTCGACATATAGTGGCAAGTCAGTACCTTATTCGACTAGTATGGCAACTCCATAAACTACTCAAAATCTATCGTGACTTGTTGTCATTGTTGATTGTGTGGGCTAACATTCAGTTGTTACAGTTACAATATTTTTCCGGTCATGTATCCATGCAGCACGATAACTTATTCCTTTTCAGCTTCATATGTTATCATCAGCTTTCATATATAACTGATACAAGCTAAGTTTATCGTTGATGCTTCATCTATCATGTTCAGCTAGCCGTCACCACGCGACTGAACAGAAACTCTTTGTCCTGTTAAGAAACCGCTCTAAGAATGCTCATCGTTATTGATAGATAAAACAGAGGACTCCTATCAATTGTCTCCCACGTACGACAGACAATGGCTATCTATCAGGGTCCCCTATACCCCTTTGCAAAATGAAATCACGCGAAAATAGTTGGTCCATTTTTCACGCGTCACGGATAATTAATAAACCTCTTTCACGTTCACAAAAATAGTCAAAAGTTTCTTTCACGTTGACGCAAAAAGATTTTAGACCTTAAATCACGTTTCACGTAAAAATAAATCAGTCATTCACGTCTCACGCAAAAGGTATAGGGGACACTGATCTATCTACCATGGACACCTCCGTGGCAAAGACACCCAATATGATAAACACCATCGGCATAGGAAAGAAACCCCTCTATGATGGACACCTCTATAAAACAGACACCCCTCTATGATGGACACCTCTATAAGACAGACACCCCTCTATGATGGACACCTATAAGACAGATACCCCTCTATGATGGACACCTCTACAAGACAGACATCCCTTTATGATAGACACCTCTATAAGACAGACACCCCTCTATGATGGACACCTCTATAAGACAGACACCCCTTTATGATAGACACCTCTATAACTGAAGACAGACACCCCTCTATGATGGACACCTCTATAAGACAGACACCCCTCTATAATGGACACCTCTATAAGACAGACACCCCTCTATGATACACACCTCTATAAGACAGACACCCCTCTATGATGGACACCTCTATAAGACAGACACCCCTCTATGATGGACACCTATAAGACAGACACCCCTCTATGATGGACACCTCTATAAGACAGAAACCCCTCTATGATGGACACCTCTATAAGACAGACACCCCTCTATGATGGACACCTCTATAAGACAGACACCCCTTTATGATAGACACCTCTATAACTGAAGACAGACACCCCTCTATGATGGACACCTCTATAAGACAGACACCCCTCTATAATGGACACCTCTATAAGACAGACACCCCTCTATGATAGACACCTCTATAAGACAGACACCCCTCTATGATGGACACCTCTATAAGACAGACACCCCTTTATGATAGACACCTCTATAACTGAAGACAGAAACCCCTCTATGATGGACACCTCTATAAGACAGACACCCCTCTATGATGGACACCTCTATAAGACAGACACCCTCTATGATAGACACCTCTATAAGACAGACACCCGTCCCTGATGGACGCTTGTACGAAAAGTCACGATATCTCTTTGATAGCCAACTCTTGATGCGACAGACACTCTTTTATGATGGACACTATTTTTCCACCTCGATAATAAAGTAGAAGAATTCTCAATCACCATAGAGACTTAAAATATCTCTAAAATTCGAAACTCTCAGAACATCAGGGCTAAAGAAGCCCACAGATTCATGAAGATCAAATTATTACCCGCCATTGAATCTCCACCCAAACGGCTATATAAAAACACTTTTGTTTAGTAATTTACCGACTGACAAAGTCGTATTGATTTGTGGAGAACCGATAAAATTAGAAACGTTATTCTAGTCTTGTGGCCACAAGAGGGGTGGTAATCTACTCTAGTATTTCCTTTTGTTCGAATTTCGCTGTGCAATTATATATAATTACGTTTACAGACTACGATATGCTTGGTATTTCCTTGTTCAAGGAGTGTCGAGAACATTGATCTTGTGCTTAGTTTCCTCTAAGTCTCTTAAACTGGGCTTAGATATGAAGGTCAGTCACTGTAGTGGTTTTATTTATGGTGATTACATTTTACCCTCCTACGCCACAAAACTGACTGATAAAAGTGTAATAGACAAGTAGCTATACACACTAGAGTCCACTACCGTCGTCAATTCATCTGTTTCACAGGTTTAGTGAAGATACACTAACCCGTGAAACAGCTATTAGACTATAACACGCGTTATCGGACTCATTCCTTTGTTTCTTCAGTTTCACGGGTTAAGCTAAATCACTCTGAATCAGAGAAAAGCACTTTTAATTTCATTAGCTTTATCTAGCGTATGATGTGGTTTCATTCACTGTAACCACCTCGCTTTGTGTTATTAGGAAATCTTCAAGTAGCTTCAAGTGCGTGACAAGCTTCTGTGGTTAGTTACGTTATTTGTGCTTGCACGGTGTCATGCATGTCTTTGATGAGCAATACCGTATTTATTTCCTGATTTGAACTGAGAATGTTCCAGGATATTCCCCATGTTTTCTGTTCGTTCGCGTCACCAAAGATATCGCGTGACTTTTCACGCTCATACATTGCACCACTGGTCACGCGCTCCGGATGTGTTTTTTGGTCTAGATTTTACCTGGTGACAGATTTTCAACCGGATCCAGTAGAATGCAGACAGATGAAATCTAATTGTACAATGAACAAACGAATGGATGATCATCGAATTAACGAATAGATGGATGAATGAATGGATGGATGGATGGATGAATTGGTAATGTTTTACAGAACAAACAAAATGAATAAACGAATGGATGAAAGAACAAAAGGATGAATGAATGGATGGATAAACGGACGAACGAATTAGTGGTAACATTATAATAATCGATGATAGACTGATGAATTACGTGCGCAGCGGTGGTCTTCATTCCATTCGTTCTAGAACTAAAACACTTCCTGGGTCAGTACCCTGTGCATTCTAAAATAACACGATGCGTCGTCTAACCAGAAAAGAGGAGAGGGGTTAGAGAGAACATGATCACACACGGACGTCTGATATATATATATGATTAATTTCCCATGTTAGTTCGTCTTAGTGGTGTCTGGATATTAACTTCCTGCATGTCGTGACCGGCCCTCCTAAGGAATTGGGGAGGGAGAGGGGAGAGACGCTACGTGGGCTACGATGAACTGGCCTTTAAATCAACTTTATAGTTCTGGAAATGTATCCAAGGGATTGGGGTTTGAGTACCACTTAAGCACTTCAACTTTCCCTTTTTTCTCTGGGCTAAAAATACTCCATCAAGACAGCCCACAAAGAATTTGCACAAAGAATGTAATCGCGTGGGTTATGTAAATCGCGTATCCTCTTTTAAACACTACAACCCAACTTAAATTTCAATACTTCATTTTGCTTGAGATGTCTTTTACTAGAAAGTAGGGGTGTCCAATTTACTGAATAACAGTTTGACACCCACAAACGAGAGTACAAGTATTTTTCTCAACTCCTGAACTAGAAATACGATTCGATACTGGTTTATTTTAACAAATTCAACAAAACCTACAATAGTTTATAGATAGTCTTGAATGAAAATAGGAAAATGAATGAATGCATGAAACGATTTTTGCTGCTTTTATATTTTGACATCCGTTTTATAATAGCGCCTAAGACCATATATATCAAGTGGGCACTCCTATACTAATACTTCCTTCAAAACAATATTTTGTAGTATTTCAAAGGGCGAGGGTCTACTTGAGTTAGTCTGGTTTTGAATTGTTCTTAAACTTTCAAGAAGTACTGCTATGTCTGTGATTGTACTTTGGCAACTTTCCTTGACTCTTTGGCCATGGTTTTTGGACATTGCATTTCACACCAACTGATTGGCACCATAGTCGCGCCTAAGAAGAACAAGTCAAATAAGTCAAGCATATAATACACTATTAATTAATAGCTCAATTAATATCATTTTTGAAGTATTAATAAAATTACCTGCAGGGGCAGATCCAGGATTTTCTTCAGGGAGGGGTGCACCCAGGATTATTTTTCAGGACATTGGGGGGGGGGGGGGGGGATGTAGCATTATAGAAACTATCAAGAAGGTATTTAGGAAAAATATAGAAAAGAAAAGGACCCAAAGTCGCCTCAGGAGGGCACGCCCCTCCCCTAAATCTGCCTCTGACCTGGGTGGATTAGTTGGGTCCCTCTGTCTATTTTGTAAAGTAGTGAGAAGAAAAGGGCACAAAGTTGTCTAAGAAGGCCCCCCCCCTGCTGTCTCTGATGAGGGAGGGAAACCAGGAGAGAAAAATTCATCAAACTTACTCAATTCACATGGCCCTCCTGGAACAACTCAAAGTGCAAGTGTAGGGAAGGGAGAAGTGAGCAGTATTAAATAAAGATTGTCTGTCTATCATGAGCCACAACCCAACTCACTGTTACCAACCTGCTTCACTTTTTGCAAACACAACACCAAGACTATTATCTGCAGTTGACAGCTGATATGAATGTGCATCTCCTAGTGATGTCACTTTAGCCAGGACAATATCTCCTGGACGAAAACATTTGTAGATCTCAACCCTATCCTTCTCTGTGGCACGGACATCTTCTTTTCTTATAGTTCCTCTAAATGGTTCTTTGAGTGCAGTGGACTCTACACAAAGTATGGAAACTTTACAAAACCTTGGGTTTACACTTGTAACCTGTAATCACAGAGAAAGGTATATTTGTTTACTGTATTTTTATAGGTTGTTTCACTTGGGCTAGTGCCCCTTTGCAGTAGAATATGAAAATGTTCTGGGGAGGGAGGGGTGGGGGAGGGTTTGCCCTTTATCCTCCACTCTCTCCCCAGACCCTGTTTACAGTCTACCTTCACAGTTGCCAGGGTTTTGGGTGTGTGATTAAAACCCTGGCAGCTATAAAGGGGACTACACTTAGATATAAGCAAAAGCAACAATTGTAAACTTTGTAACATTACTGATAAATGGGGCAAATTTTATATTACTACCATAGCATGTAGCAGCTGATATCACAGCATGTGCTTCAACATACACCCAAGGGCAGATCCAGTTTCTTTTAGGAGGGAGTGCACACCGAAATTGGTGACTATCCAGAGAATATTTTGGAAGATTATTGAGGACCCAAAGTTATCTTAAGGGGGGAGGGGGGCGGACCCCCCTGCATCCCTCCCCTAAGTCCACCCAGGCAACCTGTACTGTTCTAGCAGTCCATAACACTAGCACTAGCGAGCTTAAGCACCAAGAACATAGAACGCCACAAACCCAGGAGAAATATGTGTGCCATCTCTTGCAACAGATCTACATTGTATCTCATGGCAACTGATGGCGCCCACACCTCTCATATGTTTGTGCCATTCTACGTTCTTAGTGCTTAAGCTCACTTATATCAGTTGAACACCAAATCAAGTTCTACTCACTTTACAGGTGACAACAGATCCTATTCCTGGGACGACACTTTCATGTTCCTCTCTGACAATATTTATGACTGGTTTCTGATAACAGAGAGAACATGTTAAAATACCTTGAATGGCCTTGAACATGTCCACTCACAAGCACTTCACAAGGAACAGACATCATGGCTATCAGAAGAAGCACTTTTAATTTATACATGGCCACCTTATTTCTATTGATACTTCACTCCATGGCATAGACACCTCTAAGACTTAGACAGATAGAGACAAATACCTCTAGGACAGAAAGACAGACACCTCTCAGACAGAGACAGACACCTTTTAGATGGGCACTTCTTCAGCCTTTATAGATTGCACAAAACATAACAGCAACTAAAAATCGTTATCAATGTAGGTTCTTTTCAAGTGGAAATGAGAATAGATCGAAAATTACTTTGCTGTTATCATCTCTCTGGGGACATGAAAAACAAAGGACTTGATCCTGTAGTTACAGTTACCGAGTTCATGTAAATGGAACTAAGTCATGGTCATACAACAAACCTCAGATTCTTGTTCTGATCCTTTTACCACGTGTTTTATTCCTGCAAGACACGAGTAAACGTAGCCATGTCTAGTATATGTCCCATTGCCAGGCTTAAACTGCTCTAGACTACCTAATCGCTCTCCTGGTACAACTACAGAAACATCACCGTCTGACGACATAGTTAATACCATAATCGGATATAAAAAATGTGGTAGATTTTGGTCTGGTTCTCAATCACTGAAATAAATCGTCCGCCATTTTGTTTAGTTTGTTTGCTGGATCAACTGGGCTTCCTGTGGAAAAAGTTACTATGGTAACCAGTTGCTCTTTTGGTGATTCTAGTTTTCAAAATGGCGGCGTTCGTAGCAACTCATGATAGGTCTGTTTTGCCTAAGAAATATGAAGATACGAAGGTTTGTGTGCTGCAACGCTCAACACACGAAGATATACTAAGTAAGGAAAACTCTGGTTGTTTTTGCTGCTCTTTTACAGCTTTTTTTTCAAGACTGTTGCTACTGAAGTGTACTGATTTGATTGTCATTTAGGTGTTGGAGATGATATTTACCAGAAGATTTGTGGAGACCACGATAAGGAGCGTCAAATTGCATTGGGAGAGCTTGAGGAGAGGCTTCAAACTCATGCTGCGCAAGACAAAGAGAAAGCTTTGAAAGAAGCCAAAGAAAACGCTGAAGTAGAGTTGGAAAAAGCCATGTTGGCAGCAAAGAAGGCACAGGTATAAACATCGTTGAACTAGATGGGTGCTTTTAAGATGAATGGATGTCCCTGTTAGATGGGTGTCCGTGGCATGAAATTGGTGTCCCTGTGAAATGGGTGTCCATGGTATTAAATAGGAGTCCCTGTTAGATGGGTGTCCATGTTATAACATGGGTGCCCCTGTTAGATGGGTGTCCATTTTATATAATTAGTGGGAGCCCTGTTAGATGAGTAATGTGTCCATGTTATTAAATGGGTGTCTAATTTGTTAGATGGGTGTCCATTTTATAAAATGGCTGTCCATGATAAGTGGGTGTCCATGGTATTTAATGTGAGTCTCTGTTAAATAGGTGTCCATGTATTAAATGGGAATTCCTGTTAGATGGATGTCCATTATATGAAATGGGTGTTGCTGTTAGCTGGGTGTCCATGGTATGAAATGGGTGTCGCTGTGAAATGGGTGTCCATGGTATTAAATAGGAGTCCCTGTTAGATGGGTGTCCATTATATGAAATGGGTGTTGCTGTTAACTGGGTGTCCATGGTATGAAATAGGTGTCCCTGTTAGATGGGTGTCCATGGATGAAATGGGAGTCCCTGTTAGATGGGTGTCCATGTTATGAAATGGGTGTCCCTGTTAGATGGGTGTCCATGTATTAAGTGGGAGTTCCTGTTAGATGGGTGGCCATGTTATAAAATGGGTACCCCTGTTAGGTGGGTGTCCATGTTATAAAATGGGTGCCCTGTTAGATGGGTGTCCATGGGTGTCCATGGTTATATAATTAATGGAGTTCCTGTTAGATGGGTAGGTGTCCATGTTATTAAATGGGTGTCTAATTTGTTAAATGGGTGTCCATATTATAAAATGGCTATTCATGATAAGTGGGTGTCCATGGTATTTAATGGGAGTCCCTGTTAGATGGGTGTCCATTATATGAAATGGGAGTCCCTGTTAGATAGGTGTCCATTATATGAAATGGGTGTTGCTGTTAGCTGGGTGTCCATGTTATGAAATGTTATAGATGAGTGTCCACGATTGTGTGATGAGAGTGGATTTCATATTGTATTTTCAGCATTTTTGTTTTTCCTTTAGGAGAAAGCAGTAAAAGCTGAATCCAAAAGAGTTGAAGCATTAATGAAGAAGTTAGCAGTTCAGCAAGTACAACAAGAGAAAGAGGAAGGTGAAGCAAGACTTTTACAAGCAGTTGAACAAGTTAGAAGTGAAATTGAAAGCGAAAAGGAAAAAGCCTTTAAAAAAGGAAGAGAAGAAGGAAAAGCTGATACTGCAGCTGAAATCGATAAAGTTCATCTTGAAGAGGATGAAAAGAGAAAAAAGTTAATTTTAAATGCTGAGAAAGAAAAGCAAGTAAGTCAACATCCTAAAAATGTTGATCCATTTATACCTAGAAGTAGCATTTCATTTCATTTCCTTTCCCTTCCATTCTTTTCCTTTTCTTTCCTCTCTTTCTATGAATAAGATCACCAGGAATGCACCAGAAAATGGGATTTTGGGATGTCTCCAAAAATAAAAAAATAGAAAATAATTTAGAATAAAATTTAGAGTTTAGAATAAAATTTATTCTATGATAAATTTATCCCTATACTTTTTTGTGAATTCTTGCTAAGGCTATTCAATAGCCACTAAGAGACTCTAAATAAAACCTAATGACATTTTAAAAATTAATTCAGACATTAAATTTAATAATAATAATATAATAATATAATGCATTTATATTGCGCCTATACAAATATGCTCTAGGCGCATTATCCCTCATAGACCTCATATTGCACAGAGATTTTGAAAAATTTAAAATCCTTCTTTTTCCATCTTTCCCTAGCAAGCACTAAAGGCATTAAAGGAGAGATTATTAGCAGAGCAAACCAAGGCTGTACAAAACATGCAGGAACAGTGCCAAAAACAAGCAAGCCAACAAATACAAGAACTATGCGAAAAACACAAAGAAGAGCTTAAAGAAATGGAAAGGAGAATTGAAAAAGAGAAAGATGAACAGAACAAATTGATCCTTGAAATTGAAAAACAAAAGGAGGCTAAGGCCCAACTTGAAGAGAGACTTAGAATGATTGCCCAGTCGTTTCAGTCATTTATTGATACCACTAAAGGGTTTGAAGAGGGACAATCAGACTTTCTTATTCCTGATATTGTGCGAGATGTATTAGATAGCTGAGTCATGCAACGTAATATTCACAATTCTGCCTTCATTAATGCAATTTAAACTATTTAGTATATTGTACATTAAAAGATGTATACTTGTAGATAGCGCTTGATGTTTGTGTATAAAAATCATTTAATATACACGAGTATTTCATAATGACTTATTTGCATATTGTTGACACTTATGTGCAAAATTTCATGGCCAATGAACTCCAGACATCCCTTTGGCTTCTGCACCATTGAGTATCAAGTTATTATCCATTTAAACTACAATAGTCCTAATGGCTTGGTTGGATCACAGCCAAGAACTCCATACACTTGAGTTGTTTTGCTCTTGTAATTGAAAACAAATTTGAAACTGTAAGGGTTGATTATTTCAACAATGTTTAAACCTTAGCTGAGATCTCTCTATTGTGTAAAACACTAGAAAAACATAAACACTGTTTAAATAACCAGCCTTAAATACTTTTGTATCGTTATTTGTGCTGCTACCCCAGGGGGGGGGGGGGGGTACTCCTTCCAGTTTTGGGTAGGGAGCTGAGCCCCTTGAACCTTGACCCTGTTCCAGAGGAAAATTTCCAAAATTGATACCCTGTTCCAGAGTAAATGCCTGCCTAATTTCATTGCTTCTGGCGAAGTTGATGTGTCGTCAACCACTTTCAGCCCAGCCTTTTAGACGAACTTTGTTAAATAGATATCCTGTTCCAGAGAGCCATTACGATTTTATATACCCTGTGCCAGAGTAAAATCGCTGAAAACCCTACCCTGTTTGGCGGCATGTACCCATATAGTGAATATAGGGGAGTCCCCCCCCTGGGGCTGCTACTCTTTTTCATGGAATTTTTTTTGTTTGATTGATGCTGCTATTGTTGTTTAGAGTTTATCCCTTCCATTTTTTCCATTACTTCCCATCTTTTCTTTCTTTAATATTCTTCTTCTTTCTTTCTCTTTCTTTTTTCTTTTTTCTTTTTTTTTTCTTCCTTCCTTCCTTCCTTCCTTCCTTCCTTCCTTCCTTCCTTCCTTTTTTCTTTCTTTCTTTCTTCCTTTTTTCATTCAGTACTTCCCTCTATCCTTCCTTCTTTTTGCATCCCTCTTTCTGTTCCTCCATCCATCTAACCATCCTCCCATTCATCCATTCTTCCATCCCTCTCTTTTCCTCTCCTATCTTTCTCCCTTGTATCTTTCCTTCTGGTCTTACTTTTATCCTCTTCACTTCTTCATACGAGAAATGAGAACAAAATATTTTCGACGGGTTTCCTGTGTTGCAATATTTGGTACCATTCCATCAGGCCGCGTAGTGTGAAGGTTTCTGTCCGCCATGTTGAACATGTGTTTATGTTGTTGTCCTTGTGCAAAAGGTCCATACGTCGCTGAGGTAAGATAGAAACTAAATATTTGAGCCGCAAATAGTTCAGACATAATAAGTTTGTTTCTTTTGGTGGGTTATTCCCTGCATTGTCCAGGTTTTAGAGAGGGGAAAGAGCATGTGACACGAAGGTTTTCAAACCGTCTGAAACTATAGCTTGTAGACACGAAAAGCCTGTTATATATGAATCACTCTCTTCATTTTGTCACAAAGGTTTGAAAGCTTAACTGTCTTCTTTGAATTTATTACATTTTCCCTGCAAACAAATCGCAATTTTTACCAAGAGGCTTGTGAATGCCATTTTAATTAATGTAAATTATTTTTATTAATAAGGCACGCTTTAATTGGAGCCCAGCTCTGTTGCGTGTCCCTCACCTTTATATATTTTTTATTTTTATTTATTATTTTATTTTTATTTGTTGTTTTAATTCTATTATTGGTGAAAGTTTAGTAAATAAATTGCGCTAAAAATTGCATTGGGGTGAAGGGAATTTAGCAATTATTGCCCATGACATTAAGTCTTGCCCCATCCCATAGGGTTTCTCTATCATCATGGAGTTGTACAAAAAGACCTGAGTACTCAAAGATGCCCCCAAATTTAGCAAAGATTTTTTTGTAATTCAATGTACATTTTATTCAAGGGTTTTTCAACATTTCTCTAGTTCATTTTCACATGGGACGAGATGTTTACACTGCAGGGGTTGCACACCCCCTGAGTTGACTTTTTGCCCTTTTCTCAATATTTGTCCAAAATACCCTCTGGATCCTCTATAACACTGCACCCCCCTCTTGAATGACAATCTTGGATCCACCCCTATATTAGGCCCAACAAGTTGACCCATTCAGCATATCTTAGATGTGGGTAGTAATGGGTAATGGATGAAAAGGGACCTGCTATCATTGTCATAGCATTTAACTTTTATTTAGTTCAGCAAATTAAGGGACTGGTCATTATTTACAGGGAGGGGGGGGGGGCTGGTGGAAATAGAGGGGGGGCACAGATTTTTATGCTCACTCAGTAAGAATGTTATGTGTGTATGCATGTAGAAAGGGGTGAGGGACCATCAAAAATTGAGCATCACCTTTTTCATTTCCACCAGAAGTATAAATAATGACCAGTCCCTAAAAATTATAAATGGAATGAGCACATGAATGCAGAACAAAATTCCTGGCAGAGTCTGATTGTGTGACCTTTAGTATTCAATAGACCTCTTTACCTTTGTATACAAATTGCCCATTTCAGACCATGTGACATTCCCTTGAGAATATTGCTCTTTTATGATGAACATGTGAAAATATTTACATATAAAAGAATCAACTCTAAAGAATGATTATAATTATATTGTTATTATTATGATTATTATTATATATATGATTGTATTTTTATAAGTAATACCATGACCCTGAGGGATATTAGTGATTAAATGTCCCCGAAGCCGAGGGAGGTTTAGTGGAAGTCCCGAGGCCGTAGGCCGAGGGACTTTTACTAAACCTCCCAAGGCTGAGGGGACATTTAATCACTAATATCCCGAAGAAGTCATGGTATTACTTTGTAATACCATGATCACCGAGGAAATAAACGAAAATATACTTCGCAGTTTGTTCATCCAAAACTTGAACATATTATACAATTCTTTTGCGTAACCCTGTTCTCTGGGGACTTTCGAAAATAGATTTCTTTGTTATATACTTACAATGAACAAGTATTTATAGGTCGTTAATCAATTCGAAAGCTAAATGCTTTCTTTGTGTCGTTATGCTCATGCGCAAAATAGAATGCATAGATCCCACACACGTAAGAGTGTGCAGTGATAAGAGGTATCGGAGCGTTAGAAAGTTATAGAGTTTCGGGACAGCGTGCAAAGTTGTCCCGATCATCCCGATGATTGCGTTAAATGAGGGACAACCACTCATGAATAACATGAGGGACGATTAGTTCTAATCGTCCCTCATTAATTATGGATGAGGGACGATTAGTTCTAATCATCCCTCATGCATAATTAATGAGGGAATATTAGAACTAATTTCCCCTCTTTCTATTCATGAGGGAGGGATGTTAGCGATTAAACGTCCCTCCAAAAACAATGGATCCCGAGGTGATCATGGTATTACAGTAACATATGTGTTAATTACATGTCGAAGCATTCTGATTGGATAAGGCATGAATGTTAACCAATCAGAATGCTTTGATATGTCATGGCACAACACAGCACAGCACAAACTTTTTCAAAGTCATGCAAAAATCTGCTATTCACAAAAACAACCAGCTAAATGCTATTTCAGTGCAGTTGTATTTTAACCCACTATCCACTACTAGCCTTTACCCGTTATCTGCTACCCAAATTAGACATGCCATGACACATTGGCATTTATACATTTAACTATAATACAAATGTTAGCATGGCTTATTATAATCAGTCAGCTTTTTATATCTAAATTAAATTAATATTTCTCCAATTTGTTTTACATTTTCAGTGTGACCATTGGAACTGGTGGAATTATGAAGACACAGAAGCCCATGACCACACTAAAACTTCATAGCCAAAGCAAGCCAACTACTGGATGTTCTTTTTCAATGCTGGTAGATTTCCAGGAAATGTGCCTGTCTCTACTGACCACCATGCATTCTCTATCATCTTCAGTGAATAAAATTGACTAGGGTCCCTATGCCCTCCCCCTCCCTCCCTCCCTCCCTCCCTCCCTCCCTCCCTCCTTCTACTATCAAGATATGATGGACATAGGCCCATTGCCAGGACCTTGGAAAGTGAGAAAATTGTTTTTGCCACTGATAATGCATTTACAAATTCAGTAATTTTTTGATATTCAGAAAAATATTGATATAGATTTATGAGGAACAAGGACAGGAATTCATTTAAGCCTTCAGACCACCCCTGGCAATGGGCTTAGGCCACTGTAGTCCAGATCCAGGCCTCTTTTTACCCCACTCCACTTCGGTAAAACAGAGTCCAGAAGAACTAGCATGTGCATGCGTTACATGATCCAATCAGACACCATAAAATTTTGGTGTAACCTGGTTACAAGGCCTTTTGACAAGTCATACAGGGCTTGGATTTGTTTCGAATTGGGGTAAAAACGTGTGTTGTGCATGCAAGTTCTTCTGGACTCTGTTTTACCAAAGTGGAGTGGGGTAAAAAGAGGCCTGGGTCTGGACTAAGACAACTGATGAGGGGCCACATCAGTCTTCTATTCCCTCCTGTGTTTCTTCATTGTAAGTGTCATTTATTTTGTTTCATCTGAAGCTGTAAAATAATTGGGATTTTGTATGACTGTGAAACAATGCATTCTTGGTTTGCAGCCATTCCCAGGAGAGTGAATTGAATAAAAGACACGGCAGCCATGTTAGTGGTTTTTATCTCGATTTTCACTTGTCAAGACCACCAACATGTCTGCCATCTCTTTTGTCTATATATTCTCCAGGGATTGCTTGCCATCCAACTTTCTTTGATTTCATGATGGTATGAAACTAGCATTACTTTATAACCTCACTTTCAGATGTTGGAGTGATCCGCTAAGGAGGCTGTAGTCTTATAGCCCAGAGGAGCTTTACATAGTCATAAGATGGGGGTACCGAGAGAGGGCCGTGAGGTCATTGTCTACCCTTTGGGTGAAGGGACATTAAAAAATAGCATAGAACTCATTGTATAGTCTATGCAATAGAGTGATTTTCATCAGACTGTGAAATAGTTACTAAGCTAATACACACTAGTAGATCCCAATTCCATTGTTTCCTTTTGTTGAATTTTGACTGCTATACACTAATAGCTAGTTAGTATTTCACAGTCCGATGAAAATCACTCTAAGGTGTACACAGTCATACAAAGTCTCAACAACATTAATGTCACTTAACCCATTCAACTGATGCTAGTTTGAATGAATTAGACACTAAGGAAGCCAATGGAAATAAGGTGTTCTAGTATCAGTGTCATGGGTTAAGTGACATTTCTCCAAAGAAATAAGCATCAACATATTTCTCTTTTTACTGAACTGCAATCAAAGTTAATTTTACTAGTCTTGACCAAATTATTAGGAAAACCCGATACGTGTAAATGACTTGAAAAAAAACCAATAACTGACTTTTGAGTCCAGTTAAAAAAGAAATATGTTGGTGTAATTGGAGTGCAAGCACATACCCATGAAAAAGACCCTTTCAGCTGTGTATACTAATTGACCATTTCAGACCAAGTATCATTCTAACAAAAGACTATAAAAGACAATTCTCAAGGGAATTTAATGCATTCTGAAATGGGCAATAAATATACATAGCTGAAAAGGTGTATTGAATTTATATTATTACCAGAGCTAAACTGGTCCTTTTTCATGGGTTTAGGCTTTGCACTTTGGATGTAGGATAACAAAAAGTAAATATAGAGACATTAATTGTACCACAAAAATAGAAAATAAAGATTTATTGAAGGGCACTGTATTTGTGTGTTACAAAATATATGCTGTGTTTAGCAAAATAATAATTACATTTTTATATATGTATCTATCTACTATCTAAGCATACTACCTACTGGGTTATTTTAGACAGTCCTCCCTCCTCTGTCCTCTCCCCCCTACCCCCCTCCCCTATCTCCTCCCTCATCCGCCCGCTCCCATGGGACCCTGACCCACCCCTCCCTGGCTTGCACGGCACCACCCCTCCCTGTCCAGGCACTACGCTACCCCTCCCCTGCTACGTTCTTGTCCACCCCTCCCTCTGTTCAGGATACTATTAAATTATACTGACTGCCGAAATCTCGAACACACAAAAATTCTTTTTTCCGAAAAGAACCTTCCCACACCGTGAATTGAACTCTAGACCTCTCGCTTCTAAACCCAACCACTAACCCATTAGACCAACTGGTAAAAGTTGGATGGCCATCATTGAAACTTAATTTTATAGCAGACCCAAAGTCCTGTAAATACAAAGAATGACTTGCTATGCTGAGCAGACCAAACCAGCAATTCACCAGATGGTACAGTGGTAAGACAGCAGGACTCAAGATCATAAGGTAAGTTCACAGGTAAGGGTTCAAATCTGCTAAATCATGAAATCTTTCTTTCACAGGTAAAAATTGCTAAACTTCTGTGGAATACTTCAAATGTCATCAAAAAGGTAAGCAAACCCTAGGTAAATAAATAAGTGGGCGAAATAAACAGCTAATTAATATGCAAAAGCGTATGGTAAACTCTGCATAAATTAATCTCTAAAACTTCAATGCAGTAATTTTTAAGGGAACTAATTTGAACTTTGAAAATTATAACTTAAAACCAAATAAAAAACAAACTTTTTCAATCAAAGTTTAAGACTAAGTTTTTTTTGCCCAAATTTTACAACTAACTCACCCGGTGCCAATGGTTTGGTTAATCTTTTTTACCACAAATGGAAACTAGCAAGTGCACCAAGTGCTGCATGACAGTATAAAAACACAATAAATGGGAATACGTAACTCATAGGCAAAGAGCACTTACATTCATGACATTTGAAGTTCCACTGGATTACAAAAAGAGAGTAATACCCACTGGTGAACTTGTGATAGAATAAGTCTTTGGAACTTGAGAAGATATTTCAGCCCATTTATCTCAACTTTTTCCATCTGTTCTCCCAATCAAGTGCTTTCAATCCTCTAGCTCAGAGCAACACAGGTTAGAGGGAAGTCAAAATGAAGGTAACAGTAATCATAATGATTAAAATAAATGAATCTACTGCATCTAAAAATCCAAACAAAATATTTAATCTGCACTTGTAATCTCAATTTGACAATATTATTTCTCAATTAAAAATTGGCCATCATGCTGGCCACTGTACAATATAAACCAAATCTAACATATTTTATCAGACATTAATACCAAAGGAGGTTAAGCTGAGCAAAGTTAAACAAAAGAGTGTATCATGAAAACGCAAATAATGATTACAACAATTTTTCAAATCTTATGCAATTTCATCAAAAAAAATTATCTTCTCTCGTTTCACTATGGTTATTAATGGGTAAATTTAGCAATGGTAAACCCGTTACGTGCAAAAATGCGATATCCAGTTTCAAAAAACAAACTTAAGATGTTTTGAATTTCAGCCTCAAGCTGGATTATGAAGCTCTATTGCATTCAAGGGTTTCCTACAAATTTTTGGACTCTGAATTCCACTAAAAACAAGCAGTTACTTACCCTTTTGTTGCTCATTTGCTCAGCTTAATATCTCACCAAGAAAATTTTTAGGTCCCTGCTTTTCACTTACACATGCAGGGAAAGCAAATCAAATATGAACATGCTCTCTCTCTCTCAACAGACACATGCTACTAAGACAGACACCTTTCTGTGAAAGACACTAAATATTGTTCTCAGTTGGATGGATGACTGAAATCTCTACAACATAGAGAACGCAGGGGTAGACTTAGGGGAGGGATGCAGTGGGTGCACACCCCTCTGACATGACTTTGGACCCTTTCTTCTGTGTACTTTTCTAAAATATCCCCTGGATTCTCTGGACAGTTTCCAATTTCTGTTATGCTGCACCCCATCCTGAATGGTAATCTTAGATCTACTTCTGGAACACCATTCAAAAAGTTCTATTTCCAAGCAATGTCCAGTGTAACTTATTATAATTTGTATATTATATAAACTACAGTGTTTTACAAGGATTTCTACCACTGAGAAATGTCGTATCTCAGCACACATAAAATACGATATTTTTCACATGTGAAAATATCAACCAATCAAATTTTAGTATTCAGTGGTAGAAATCCTTGAAAACACTATAGTTTATATAATAAACAGAAAAATACATGGACGCTTGGAGATATGGAATTTATCTTCTCGTGTTCAAATTTGATATCTCACTTCGTTCGCTGCGCTCACTCGTGAGATATCAAATTGAACACTCGAAGATAAATTCCATATCTCCTGCACGCCATGTATTATTCTCTATATATGTATTATTTGAATATGTTATTGGTTGCATGCTGTTTAACTGCATTTATAATTTTTTTTTCCCGAGAGACAGGAATTACTTTGCCAGATCAAAACTAAGCAAACTATGATACTGGTACATTTACGATACGGTATGGTAAGTTTCCCACTCATACGAAAACGACTCTATTGGCTCTCTAAGATTGACAGCTGTTGCTTAAAATAAAGGTGTCTGTCTCAGAAAGCTCTCACTTAATATTTTTATGTTTTATCACCAAGGTTATCAAAAATTATCAGACAGTAACCTGCCATGCATGCAGCTATCCATGGCTACTCTCATCCTGTTTTGGTAATAGTGAACAATCTGCATCATGTGGTAATTATAAGTGGTCAATAAGTGGTTGGTAAGTGGTCAATAAGTGGTTGGTAAGGTATCAGTAAGTAGTTGGTTAGTGGTTGGTAAGTGGTTGGTAAGGTGTCAGTAAGTAGTTGGTAAGTGGTTGGTAAGGTGTCAGTAAGTAGTTAGTAAGGTGTCAGTAAGTGGTTGGTAAGTAGTTGTTAAGATAGTGGTAAAATGTGGTCGGTAAGGTAAAGGGTAAAGTAATTTTTTATTGGACATGTTGGACAACTTAAATTAGGTAATCCAGGTAGAGAGGTTCTCCAGTTACAGCTGCAATTCTTGACACCCTTTTGATCATATTACATGCATTTGTCTGGCTAATTTTTGACAATGCACATTGTAAAATTATGCATTTGATACAGACAATGATTTCTTTTTCTGTTTCAGACTTAGTTTGCCTCCTTTTCCTTTGTCTTGTGCATGTTTCCCTTTCTTTTTAGGTGGTTCATCAGTTTCACTTCCAGATTCATTCTAAAGGAAGAAAGGAGATTATTGACCTTCACTAAGATTGTTCATTTAACAACTAATTCAACTAGGTGTTAAATAAACGTTCTTGTTGAAAGCCAATTTGCTTAAAGAGAAGTGGAATAAGTGGATGCTGGAGATGGGCTGCTTGCACATACACCTATCTCCCATGTGATCCCTAACAGTTACAAACATTAAAGGTGGAACAGAAATAGACAAAACAAACAGTTATATAGGATGAGATGAAGTCATATATAGAGTTGTCAATAAAAAGAAATAACAAGGAATATGACACATGAACTCATGCAAGCAATTAACACAATGGATCAGCCAGTGCTTGTTTTTTTACTAGTGACAAGCATGAGCAACATACACAGACTCAGCAATGTACTGCTCATTAGCATTATGCTTGTCTTTTCACTAGACAGTGGGCATTTAAGCATACGTACTAGCAACATAAGAGAAGCAATAACCAGACATTATGGAACCACCAGTACATTACTGAGTCTGTACTTTATGGTAACTTATGAGCTTATGAGCTCCTGCAAGATAAAAAACAATAAATTGTGAACACCTACCTCTTCTTCCTCTTCACTTAAATCCTCTCTAAGAGCTGCCTCTAAAGTTGCACCATTGATACGGAAATCTCTGGCTGTGCTTCGTTTAAAGTGTTGCATCAGGTCAATCTAAATGAAAGCAGCATTGTGCAAATTAGTAGCAATTCACTCCCTATGCAATAACAGGCTACGATTAACCTTAAAGGCCTTCTAACATTGTTTGAAAAGATGAAAAAGAATGGTCAAAAGGGGGGGGGGAAAGAGTATTGTATAGACATATAGTGTGGGATGTGCTGTAACCAGCTCTGTAGTGGCACTTGGAGAGGATTAGGAAGTGGAAATGAAATTGAAGAAAAACTACAAAAACCCTGGTTATTTGATTAAAAGCATACAATCAACAAAATATACATTCACTTGTTCAGTCAGCTGAAAGGCACAGCTAGACTAGACCACACCTTAATGGACAGCCCCTCCCCCTCCTACTGCCCACCCACTGGGAACAGCTTTAGGTGGCTGTATAGACGTTTATTGATATTTGAGGATTTAGGCAATCAACTTAATGCTGAAATGAATTCTATTGGAGATCAAGCAGTTGGATACTTACTTTTGATTTCTTGGTCAGTTGGATAAGAAACTTTTCATAATGTTCAATGGCATAAATCAAGTTAGGCATGGATTTCATTTCCTTTAGCACTTTTGCCTAAAATGAAAAACAAGTGAAATAAATAAATATATATTAACTGTTGATTTAAGTGTCCAAAGTCATCTAGCACTTGTGAACTATTTGGGGGACACTGCACTCTCACACACACTACCACTACATTCTAATATTCTATGCATACAACTCTCAGTTCACTAATTCGTTTTGACTGAGGGAGGAAAACTAGAGGAACCAAGAAAAAAACAATTAGCAAGGAAGAGAACAAACTAACAAACGTGATGCACTGTCCGGGAATCAAACCTAGGACCACAGAGGGCCCCCCACTTTCTACGCTGCCTAGTCAAATGTTCTGTTTGAAAACTTTTTTGACTTCAATGGTAGTCTACTTTATTTTCAAATGCTATCCCCCCACTTTTCACCGCTCTGTGGTCCCTGAACTAAAGTTACAGCACTGCAGGAATTTCAAATGATTTTATCGGCATCGCAGTACTGAAAAGATCATGGCATAGCATATGGTTTGTTTTAACACTAATATGAATACTGCTCAATCCAAGAATAACAAGGATGGTTATTACCTTTCCAGCCATGTTTTGTGCTTTCTTTCTATCCTTCCCTTTTCCCTTGGCTAAAGTTTCTTGTAATGACTGTGTTTGCACAGCTTGTATGTAGGTTATCATAGCATAGACTTGTTGAGATAGGTGAGTTCCTGTTAATTTGACCTACAAAACAAACATTATCAAATTACAGCAATTATAGTGGTAACAATATTCATTTGGTAGATGATGTACATTATATCTGCAATATGAAACAACATAAGAGTGGAAAATGGAATGCTACAATATATTTTCGTTGCACCCATCTGGTAAAAAAAGGTAAAGCACTATATATTTAATGTTGGAAGTTCCATCAACTAGAAGCAAAGCTAGAAACTGGTCTCCCAGGAAGCTGACGGTGCACTCACTGTACCCCTCTCTCCATCAGTGCTCAGTTTTAAGGGTATTTAAAGCTACTTCAAGCTACACGGAAAGGAAAGAAGTTAAAATAAGGATGTGAGAAACTCGGGACCTCTTGCACTGAAAGCTGCGCACTAACCAACTGTGCCATCCTTGCTCCTGTACTATTAATAATATTGTAACCTCAAATTCTGATTGGCTCAGGATCCTATTGTGGGCTTCTCAGTGGCTGTATGAGTGAAAGTATAAAATAATGTAGCAAATCCCTTGTCAGCCAACTGTAAGGCAGTTTGCTGGCCATTTGCTGGCAGTTTATTTGCCATTTGTCAGTTTGCTGGCCATTTGTTAGTAATCTGTCAGTGATTTATTGGCAGGAAATCTGTTGGCAACTTGTTGGCCAACTGTTGGTGGACTGTGTCAACTGTCGCCTGACAATAAGCCAACAGTTGACCAACATAGGAGTTGGTTTGTCATTATTCTAAACTTTTACAAGCTGTATGCTCATTACTATCTTAGCCATGACTGTATTCTATGTTGGTACCTTAGGTTTCACACTTAAAATACAAACTCTGGTCTAGGCAGACCAATAATCCAACAAGGGAACAATCTATTTTCAAGTAATAATCCAACAATTTATGGTCTTACCAATTTCTCAAACTTGTGAGGCAAATGTCCAAGACGTTGGTTATACAGGGTCATATACTAGATAAAAAAACAAAACAAACTATGTTAGGTCTGTGCAAACACTACCAACAATACTGTTGGCTCAAACATAAAATGGATACATCTGATAATAATAATTATAATATGTCAAAACGTCGTAACTTTGCTGTGTTGGTTTTTCTTCTTAATATTATATCTAAAGTTAATCTAATACGAATAATAATAATAATAATAATAATAATAATAATAATTATTATTATTATTATTATTATTAGAGTGATTTTCATTTGACTATGGAAGAAAAATGAATATTTAGTTTGTAGTAGTCGATAAGAAACAAAAGAAAACAATGGCTTTAGAGTCTGCTACCAACTATTAGTTTGTCTATTCCTTCATGGTCAAATGAAAACCACTCTATTAACACCCAACATTTCTTTTGTCATCATGTCATTGGCAAAGTGTACAACAACATTGAGTCCTAAAGCAGTGTACAGACAATATAGCTAGTAAACCACTTAACCCAGTAGTGTGTGTACCGTATTTACTCGAATAAGCTCCTCCCCCGAATAACCGCCCCCTTTGGCCAAAAAAAAATTAATAAGCGCCTCCCCCGAATAAGCCCCTCCCCCGAATAAGCACCCCCTTTGGCCAAAAAAAATTAATAAGCGCCTCCCCGAATAAGCGCCTCGCACCTCGTTATAGTATACTAATACCAGTATTGTTGTAGTAGTATAACATTGATATTATTGATATTAAGAGGAAAGCATACTTTGACAGTTGTGTACGCGTTTCCTCCCGCTGAATAAGCGCCTCCCTCAAATAAGTGCCTCCCCCGAATAAGCGCCCCATTTTAGACATGAAAAATCGAGTAAACACAGTAATTGCCATAATGAAGGCTAGTATAGGGCTTGATTGTTGAAAGGCAATTAGTGTTTTAAAATAAGGCCTGTCATTCAATAGCTCAGGCAAACATGTTTCAAATGGTGTCAGCGGCGGATCTAGACATTTAGAAAGGGAAGGGCACCATCGAGATTAAAAGAGCCAATTTTTGGGAGTGGGCTATTTTCTCAAGAGGAAAAAAAAATTGACCCAACTGAAAGGAGGGGGCACTGGTTCCCCAAGCCCCTCCCCTGGATCCGCCACAGGGTGTCTAAGACAGATTTCACTGTATACATTGCACAGAGCAGTAGATTGCAAATTAAAGATGATTCAGTCAATAATATTGCAGTTTCTTTCTTGCTACAATATTGATATACTGTGCTCATTACTTACATATTTTCCACATGCAGCAAGAGTTACATACAGTTTTGTAAGTACCTAGTAAATTATGTAAAACAAGTTTATCAGTTAATTTATCAGGCATTTGCAATATGCATTGTTCTCACCATCAATATCACCTTTCACTTAGACTGTCACTTACCACAACAATCATCATCATCATCATAATGCAAGCATGGAATGATTGATGGTGATTGAAAGTGGTGGTAGGGTTTGCTGATAATGCCACTTGTACCAAACTGTCACATGTACCAAACAATCATCATCCTTGTCATCATCATCATCATCATCATCATGATGCAAGCAATGATAGTGATTGAAAGTAGGGTTGGCTGATAATCCTCAAAATGATTATATTGATCAAATTAAAGGTTGATGACGATGATGATTAAAGGTTGATAGTCGATGATAGAGGTGTTGACAATAATGCTTATGCTGGCAGTGAATGTAGTGGTTTATTTTAGTTGGTGGGACTGATCAGTGGTAATTATTAGGAATGATGCAGAGTAGAAATTGTTGCAGACATTAGCTAATGTTGATGATCGCAATCAATCAAACATCACAATTGTTTGCAATCACATAAATATATGACTACAGGAGAAGACTGGAATTGGAATTGGAATTGGAATTGGAATTGGAATTTGGAATTGGAATTGGAAACTTTATTTAGCCACGGTAAAAACATCAGTACATACAAATATATAACTATTATAATAATATAAAAAGTTTAAAAGTTGTATTAAACTGTTTTACATGTTTGCCGTGCGGGAGTACTTTGTAGATAGAATCGGTTTAATGCTTTGTTTGAAATTAGAGACAGAGTGACTTGCTCTCGTTTGGTGTGGAAGGCTATTCCACAGAGCTGGCCCGCTGTAGCTAATGCTACGCTTTAGATAGTCTGTGCGGGGTTTCGGGAGAGCAAGTTTGTTTTCTATGTCTCTAATTTCATAGCAAGATTCTATGGGTTTAAAAAGATCTTGTATGTATTTGGGCGCTAGTTTGTGAGTTGCTTTGAACATGAGTACAGCCTTAAGTTTTTTACGCCTGTCAGTAAGTTTGTCCCATCCTAGATGATCAAGAATCTCACTTGGACTGTCTTCATATGCTGCATTTGTTATAACTCTAACAGCACGATTTTGAAGTTTTTGGAGTTTGTTAGAGAGTTGTCCGTTAAGACCATCCCATACTGGGCTACAATAGTCAAAGTGAGGCTCTATTAGAGCTTGATAGATCTTGATTGCAGTCTCGGTGTTAATAAATGGCCGAAGGCGTTTGAGTGCGCCAATGGCAGAGGAAATTTTATAGACAATTTGACCAACATGTATTGACCAAGTCAGGTTCTGGTGAATGGTTACACCTAGTGATTTGGTATGGGATACTCTTTTGATTTCTTGATCTTCTATCTGGGATACGAATGTATGATCGCTAGCCGTGGCAAGTTTTTGGCGTGAGCCAACAAGTATCACTTCGGTCTTAGCTACATTTAAACTAAGTCTGTTGGCTATCAACCATTCACTTAAATTACCAAGTTCATGGTTAAGACAACCAGGAGTCTGCAGCTCTGTGCATGACCTCATATAACCTCCAGCAGCCACATGTGACATGTTGACCTGCATTCAAGCTATTTTTAAAACTCAATTCAAACAATGTTGTCAGGGTGTGCTCAAGTAAAATGCATGGCAAATATATAGCTATTTCATAAGAGGTTAATGGGGCAAATGGCGAATGGCAATCAGCGATTGGTGATTGCATGGCTGAAAGGAAATTTGGGGTAACAAGAATCACTTCATTTTCATTAATTGAATACCCAAGCAATGCTGGTACCATGCAGTAAAGACCTTATTGGACAAAGTGGTTGATAGGCAATTTATATTTCCATGCCGGATAGCAGTCTAGTAGTGTGACCACAGCTCCTTTCAGTCTTGCAATCACCAATTTATTGCTGATTGCCATTCGCCGTTCACCCCATCAACCTTTATTGAAATAGCTATATATTTACAAAACTTCAGCACCTGCAATGGGCTGATGGTCTAAAAATTGCCAAAATATGGAGCAACCCATCATATTACATGACATTCATGTCTTAGTCTTTTGGCTATGCTCTCCAAATTATTACCATATTACCGCCATTTTCGATGAAACGCGACTACCTAGACATCAACATTGTAGTCTGCACTTTGCATTACATGGCCATCAATCATTCTCAAAAGACTCAAAACCCACTGTGAACTAAACCTTTCCTAACTTCCAAAATTCAAAAAATGCATCTTTTAAATATTTGCAATTCAATGATTATGTGTTTCTGATGATAGCCAATCGATGTATCTCGTAAAATGTGCATTTGTTGAGAGGTAAAGAATATTGATGTATGTCTAATGAAAAGTGCAATCTACAATGTTGATGTCTAGGTAGTCGCATTTCATCGAAAACAGCGGTAACCTATGATTACTGTCACTGAAGCATCATTGGAATCATCCTACAACACTGAAGGGTTAATCATGAAATCATGATCAAATTAGAAGTTCTTTTCAGGGATTTCTAATTTTTAAAGGAGAATCCAGGGTTTGATCAACAACTTCTTATTGTGATGATGTACTAATGACAACTTAATCATACCTTTACAACATTCTCAGTGGATGGACCTTCAGGCAAAGCTGATTGGCTAATTTCATGAAAAGCCATAACCACACCAGTTAAACGTGCACACACAGAAGTCTCTAATGATGCTCTTTGGGTGCTATCAGGGGAATCAGGTAACTTATCACCTACAGGAATAAACAATCAGACATCAGATCAATATTATTCCTTTTTAAAGGTTACTTACATAATGTAGACCTACTTGAAGGTGCAGCAGATGTGATGGCCACTTCGGAACGTATTTTGGACAGTGTCCAGTCAATTTCATCAAGAATTTTGTCAATTTGACCAATGACAATAAGCTGTTGAAAAGAATAAGAAATGAATTGAAGCTAAGAACAGTTCAGTAGATCTCTTAGTCTGGTTGTCCAAAGATAGGTTAACACTAACCCCCTTTCAAACAACTTAGCCCTGTTTAGTTCTTCATAGTTCTTCAATTCTCCTTTGGAATTGAAAGATTTTTGAGACTGTAAAGGTAAAGGTAAAGCACTATATTTAAGCATCGGTAGTTCCAGAAAAAGGAGGGAAGGAAGGCATAGAGGGCTGAACACTGGTCTCCCAGGAAGCTGATGGTGTGCTCTTTACCCCCTTCTTTCCACCAGTGCTCCATTTTAAGGGCATTTAAAGCTAATTAAAGCTACACGGAATTGAAAGAAGTCAAAACAAGTGCGAGGTGATCCGACAGAGAATTGAACTCGGGACCTCTCGCATCGGAAAGCTGTGCACTAACCAACTGAGCTACACTTCCTCCTGACTGTAAACAGACACTGTCTGTAACATGTTATTGCTGGGCCACTTTGTGTACTCACAATAATAGTGGGTGCAGCTGTCCTTGAGTTCACTATTGCATAGTGAGTGCGATCTTCTACTTCAATTTCCTTAAAACAAAGAAACAGACTAGTTTAATTTGGAGGTTTTATAGTGAGTTATGAATTATGGGTGAGAAGTTAGGAATAGATGAGAATGAAAATGAAGAACAGTTTGGCTGAAACGAGGCAGAAGTTTCTGTCTAATTTTGAGAGGTATCTGCCATGCAAGCCAAGTGGGTGTTCACTTTCAGGGAGCTCCTGGTAGGTTATTCATGAAATCACTATGGCTCCATCATTTCATGCGTAGTGATGACGCTTTCTGTGAGATGAAACGACCAATGAATTTGTCCATTTTTTGTTCGTGTAGAAGTCAGTAAATAATTAAAGAAGATGGGTTCAATTCTCGGGAATCTTACAAAATGGAAGGAAGGTCCTCCTGTTTGGTTTTTTACTCACCTCATCTATATCTCCTAATTGGCTGTGGATGTCTTGAGCCATTTCACGAATCTGCAACAAAGCAATGACAATAAAATGGGTCTGCCTTAAAGCATGGAAATGAGGTCTACTTACAAGTGAGGTCCCTGTCTTGCATTGGAAAGTCAGTGAAAAGAGCAATGATACAAGTGATTTAGATAATGTGAGGTCATCTGTGGAACACAATGTATAATTATATCAATATCAATCATTATAAAATATTTGAGATATAACGTGCGTGCTGATTGGCTGGCTACCATGTTTATATCAGAGGTCAGAGACATGGCTCGCTCAAAAAACGTCGAAAATATTTTATAAAAGCAATATAAAACGATCGCTTATGTCTCTGTTCTGAGATATAAACACTCTGGAAGTTGTACAGCACTCGAAAAGCAAGAGAAACACTCGGCTACGCCTTGTGTTCCTAATCTTGCTTTTCTCTTGCTTTACATCTTCCATCGTGTTTATATCACAGTACAGAGACATGCACGCGCGTTTTATATTGCTTAATCAAAGAAAACAGCAAAGAAACTAATTATTTGTCACACAGCATGCCTGCTTATAGTGTTGTTGCTCACCTGCCTTTTAGTGTGTGTTAAAATGTTTAACAATATGAATATCAGTGCACTCACTCACTAATAACATACACAAATTGAAAAAAGCTTAAATTCCAAACTGATCTCAATAAAAATTACTTAAAAAATAAGAGCTCTGCCTAAAGTCTTGACTATATAAATAATATTTCCTGGAGTGCTGAAGTGTCAGGACTGCTAGCAATGGATTAACTGTCACTTATTCTACAGAAAACAATTATCTCTTACCAACATTGTGTTCTTTACAAATCTTGTGAGCCCAGGCTTGAAGATGTGCAAACTACAAGAATAAGAAGTAATAGCGATTCAGTTAACACGAGCAAGGATGCTGCAGCTACTAGTAATGGATGCCCACTGGCCACTAGTATGTATAAGCTCTGGCAAAATTTTTTATTATTTTCAGGCATTATGATTAAATTCCTGCAAACCATGGGTCCATTGATATTAAGATGAAACTTCTTGTACACTTGTACACTAATGAAGGGTTCCCTGTGAAAATGGCCTAAGTGACTTTTTTGATGATTTTTATTCAGTGGTATAAAATGATGTTTAATTAACTTTCCTTAAAAAATCAATATCTCGACATCCATAAAAAAGTCACTTAGGTCATTTTCATGGTAAATCCTTCACTTATTTTTTCTAAATCCAGCCTTGTCTTCAAACTATTTGCTGGTACTGAACAAAGGTTTGTCCTCTTTTTACCTGCTGGCCATCAGGATCAAGGTGACTGCCTAAGATAGATATCACATGAACCAGTGTCTGTGTGTCCTTGACACTGATATCACTGTCTTGTATGTCACTTGAAACTACACTCCCTATTACTTTCTGAAAATGAAATTAAATGTAGCTAAATGTAAATGTAACAGTTTTGTACATTAAATCTCAAATGTTTGTACACGTTGTCTGACAGGTGATTCAGTACACTATTCCACATAATATTACCAAATGAATGAACAGATCATAAAAGACAAAAAATATTAATAAATCATGAGCAAATCCTAAATGAATTTAAATGCAAGGATGAATGGATAACTGACTGGATCATGCAATGTCAAGAAATGAAAGCTTCATTATTTACCTGAAATATTTTTATAGTTGAGTAGATGGAATCCTGCTCATCGACATTTTCATCTGATCTGTTTTCTGCACTTGAATCTGGTGTTAAGAGAAAAGTCATCAGATGAAGACGCTCCTTATATTGTGATGTTTCTTTAACATTATCACACCAATAATTCCTACTTGAACTCTAATGTATACCCAAACTCTGTCACTGAGACACTCACAACAGGGGTTGATTTGAGGGGTGAGGGGTGCAGGGTGTGTCCATCCCATCCTGAGATGACTTTGGCAGGGCTCGAAATAACGACCAGACATATGCAGGACAGCATGTCCTTCAAAATACATTTTTGGAAGGTCATAACTAATTTTTGGAAGGACAAAAACTATGAATACTTAAATGTTCTGTTAATCTGATTTTTTCTCTCTAAATATAGCCAGTCAATCTGTCGATCCTTTCAAAATCAGATTTGGCCGGTCATTAAGCAAATCTGGAAGGACATTGTCCCTTGACCTGCTGTTATTTCGAGCGCTGCTTTGGGCCCTTTTTTTCTCAATACTTTTCTAAAATATCCTCTAGACAGTTTCCAATTTCTATAGCCCCAAGCCCTCCTAAAGGATACTCCTGGATCCATCCCTGCATAAGCACATTGCAAAATAAAGGTGATATACCATCCTCACCTATTATAGATAGAAAATGTAACAACTTGTCCTTGTAGTGACAACAAACTATGTTAACCACTAAACAAAGTCCCTCAAGACAAAGGCTTCCCAGTTTCTTACTCTAGAATGAAAAAAAAGCAAAACAAAATAATTACGATCATCAATTGTTAGTTCTGTGCCCAATAGTCCCATTCACAGTTCCCTGCGCCATCTTGACGTGCCTTTGTATCGAAGTGAGACAAACGGTGAGCGTGCAATGATAGATACCTTTTTCAGGGCACGCTTTAATTGGAGCCCAGCTCTGTTGCGTGTCCCTCACCATTATTTATTTTATATTTTATTTATTATTTTATTTTTATTTGTTGTTTTAATTGGTGAAAGTTTAGTAAATAAAAAATAAATAAAATAAATAAACACCTAGGACAATTATTCCCAGGTCTCTATTATTGCAAGCTCACCGTTCGTCTCGCTTCGATGCAAAGGCATGGCTACCTTTCAAGATGGTGCAGAGAACTGTGAAGGGGACTATTACATGAACATAAATACAGTTATTTAAGCAGCGTAGCCTAGTCAGCACATAGTACTGGTGTCAATAAGGGCCCTACGCACAATAAAAGGAAAAAAATGAATAAATAAAATAAAATAAATCACAATGAGTGGATCAATAGTGCTGTACTGTGTGTATATACAGGGCCATAGAGTCGTTTTCGTATGAGTGGGAAACTGACCGTACCGTACCGTGACCGTATCAGTACCGTAATGTCCATAAAAACATTCGAAATTCCTGCCGTAACCGTACCGTGCCATTTTCCCAGGCATACGAAATCTACTCTAATCTAAAGGTTTCCTACTGACCTTATCTTTTTTAGAGTTGTCATTATGGATGCAGCTTTCACCTAGGACATGTTTCAACATTGCTCTAAAAGAGAAATTGAATAAAATAATATAGTAATAAAGTCCATAAAAAGGAGACATGCTAGCCAGCCACACCTTCATTGATCAACACATACCTCCCCACTTGAAAATTTGTACCCAGCTGACATTTCCTCCAAAATGACAATTCCTTCCTAGCTTGCCAATTCTTTCTCAGCTGACAATAAAAATTTCTCCTGACCTGACAATTCCTCCCCAGCCAACAATAAATGATCATAATTTCAATTTTATTAAAATGTTCCACTTTAGTTGCTGTGTAAGTCAGCATCTCTGTTCAGGTGAGAACTTTTTCTTATCTGGAACACAGCTGCCTAGAAGTTGTTACCCTAAACTAAAGATAATTCCCTTTTCGAGCTGTTCCTAAGGATGTTCAACTCAAAGGAATTTGCACTACCCATAAAGGATGAGTTCAAATTCCAATTATTATGTTTGTAACATTTTAGAAATGTTTCTCCTTTGAACCAAACAGCATAACATCGGTATGGGGAAGGGTTGAGGAAGACAGGTTGCAAGTAATAGTTTTAGATCCCAAAAAAACCTTGGGTTGCCAGGCAACTATTAAATGTTTCTAGACCTACCTTCCTATTACGTAGCACTGTTTGTAGACATGATCCTTGTTTTTACCCCTTGGTCCACTACAACCACCACTTTCACTTATCTGAGGAAATGGAACCTTTTTATTTAATGTATTCGCCCAAAGGCGGGTAAATTTACAATAGGACTCAAGGTCCCCTACAAGGTAAAGCAAAAACCATGCAAAAACAATGTCATTGATCTCTAAATAAATCAAAATCTGAATTTCATTTTTAAAAACTTCAACCTTTGATCAAGATACCTGTCTGAGTTTCTGTAGTGCAACATTTAGAACATACTTCACAATGTCAGTAATGGACCTGAGTGGCATTAGACCTTGTTGATGGCTTGGTGTTAGATCACTGACAAAGCAAACAATATGAATTCAAATCAAAATTGAAGAGTAATATGAAACAATGGATTTTGGCTTTGAGCTGTCCCAATAGTCCCTTTCACAGTTCCCTGCGCCATCTTGAAAGGTAGCTGTGCCCTTGCATTGAAGCGAGACGAACAGTGAGCGTGCAATGATAGATACCTTTTAAACACCTAGGACAATTATTCACAGGTCTCTATCATTGCAAGCTCACCGTTCGTCTACCTTTGATGCAAAGGCATGGCTACCTTTCAAGATGGCACAGAGGACTGTGAAGGGGACTATTTTCCCTCCAGGTTTGTCAAAGAATTGTTGGAAAACATGCACAAGTGGCCAGGTATTTTAAACACTTATCCTCACTGTAAAGACTCATACTTATTGAATCTGGAGGGGAAAATGATTAATAGTAGTCTACCATGCAACAGATTTCACATGAAACCTACCTAAACAGTGCTGTACAGAGTTGAGCAACACAATCTAAGGACAACATGCTTGTGGGAGATTGTTTACTTCCTGAAGAACGACCCTTTTTACCTATCATCAGGAAAATAAATACCACTTATTAGATATTTTCTTGTGTACTATTACGGGCTGATATTTTACGAGTCGCGTATGTATTTTGCCGAGCCTTTAGGCAAGGCAAAATGCGAGCGATGAGTAAAATGTCAGCCCATCCAGGTGAACGGAGATTTTATTTTCAACCAATCAGAGCGCGTTCAGTATTTTTGCGAACGGCCCTCGTCCCCAGGCTACTTACTTCACGGTCGACGAGTATGAGAATCCGCCATTTTGCAACTGGAGTTTATAATAAATTGTTTTCAATAAAGATATGTGGTGAACAACTGTAAATTTAGTCTTCTTCCTGAGTCTAACGTGTAAGTTATTGTTGTACAAATGTTTGTAAGTTTTTATGATAAACTTTTTATTTGGCATTGTGTACTGTACTTAAGTTAATTATTCCGTTCAGTTGATAAATATAAAATTAAAGTTATTAGCAAATTCATGCAGTTGTAGACTCGCCAAAACCCTCAAGTATACTTCCATATCGAAAAAACTCATTTTTAAAATCATAGCCCTTATTTACTGTGCTGTTAAGCACGATATTCTGTTTGTAAACCGATTTCCTTTGGGAGACTCGCACTATCAACACGCTCGCCTCGGTCAACTCTCAAAATCACGTATTGTTTGATAAGAAAGAAAACAGCCAAAACACTGAGCGTTAAAATGACAACAGCTTATTTTCATATTTTAGGCTAAATCTTTCATATATTCGCTCATTAACTTTAGGAGTGAAATATTTTCGCAGAATGATAAGTTCTTGCTCCTTCAACATATCGTGACGGTATTGCGTGACACAGTTTTGATCGCTGATAAAACGATGGCAAAGCGACAGGAACAGTCAAAAATGAAAGGGAGACTTCTTTCAAACTCTTTTGCTAATTTATGTGATTAAAAGCTTTCAGAAATAATTTTTCTGATATTTTGCTTGTTCATCAAGGGACCTGGGAACCAGGGCCGTTCATTTTGTCCAATAATGCTTTGCACGCCGTGTTCACCGTTCACCTGGCATAATACACAAGAAAATATCTAATAAAGGATTTATTATACAATTGCTTTTACGCTTTGTTTTTTTACAGTATTTTTTATTATCGAAACAGTCCTTTTTTGAAAACCTTAATTTTCCTTTCAGTCAGCCCTGCTATCAAACCAATCAATAAATAAATGAGACCTGGAAGCATTTATTACTTGCAGAGGAGTGTCAGTTAGAAGACAGTTGAATGAGAATGATAAGAAAAGGTCATTAATAAAAGTGAATACATGTTGAATAATAAAAGGACAGGAAATAGAGACTTCCAGACACATAAAGCTGCATGATGCAGGCCATTTACCACACTTTACGCAAGATCTTCACTTGCCAATGGGTCTCCAGTAGCTTTGTGACATGGTTAGACTATTAACTAACTATGCATGAATTGTAGGACATGGGTCAAATCCCATCTGAGGCTGATATTTTCAGTCTCTTTACTTGACATGGTAGTCTAAAAGGTGAACTCCCTCTAAGAGGGACACCATTAAAACTGCAAAAGGTGTCTATTTTAGAGAAGTGTCCATCTTAGAGGTAGTTTAAATAAAATAAAAATAAATAAAATATACAATTGGCAAAGGGACAAAGTCATGGTTGTCATTTTAGAGAGGTGTCCATCTTAGTGGGGCATCTGTTCAAAGGCAAGAGTTCACTCTGAAACGTTAGCATTTGAGCTAGCACGAGGATTGCCAGATCCGTAGTCTGTGATGGACTCACATGGCGGCCCTGCACAATAATGGGCCACCCCACCAACACGTGATAAACCGCTGATCGAGGCAGAAAACAAGGCAGGCAAAACAGGGGACACCCTGTTGCAATTACGTATCTGTGGGGTGCCTATACAGCGAAACGTGGGCCCAATAGGTGCAAGCAAGCAAACGTCTCGAGTTTAACTTCACCTAAACTTCATTTAGCCACATTAAATAAAAATGTCTTATGTCTGTTCAATGACTGTATAAGATTTTCAACAGACGTCATAGTTTCATCAGATCAAATCATGCACAGCTAAATAATTACCTGCTACTTGGGATTTTTCTTTTAAAATCTCTTCCAGTTGATGATACATAGCAAATAATTGAGTCACTTCTTCTAATGACTGTGTGCTGAAATAGTTTAAAAACTACCATTTAGAGGATTACATGTCTAGATAAATCAGAGAGGAATATTTGGTGATTTAGTAAGTTATAAGGTATTAATATTATTTTGCAAATTAAGTTCCAAACCTGAATTCTCCTTCCACAAAAGTAAATTCAACAAGAAGCTGAAAATATATTATTAAGATGTGGTAAGCATGATGGATTATATGTCTTTACAGCTTATTATAATATAGCTACAATCTTACGCGTGCTCTGATTGGCCAGAAAGGCTATTAACTATTTGCCCATGGGCTGCACTGTGCGCGCACTATCTTCGTCATTGTCTTTTCCAAATCGTTCGTTTTTAAGATGGTGACACATTTAATGTGCGCTCTGATTGGCTGAAAAATCTATGAACTATTCCCCATGGGCTGCACGGCTCCGTTTTTAACGTTCTAGGCTCTGTTATAAATCAATCAAACAACAGAAAGCCGCTTGCCCATTGCATTATAGATGCACTTGAGAAAATATAAAGAACACTTAACAAACATAGAGTCGCACTCAGCTATGCCTTGTGGCACTCTTACGTTTGTTAATCGTTCTTTATATTTTCTCTCGTGTGTCTATAACACCATGGGTGCACGGCTTTCTGTTGTCTAATTGATAAATCATTCTTAAGCTACCTCCTCATATTATCATCTATATATCGTCAACTCATCTATCTAATAACTTACAACTGTATCAGCAAATATTAACAAATGCAATAATGCAACTAGAAAAGCAAGGCAACATGAGATCTTATGAAAAAGAAGTCACAGGATCACAATGCCAGGTTATCATTGCTAATATTACCTCACACATTCCAAGGACCAGGTTTGCTAGAATGTTGTTTTTGTTTCCAACACTAGTTGATGGAGAGAAGTCTGCAGATTTATCCTACAAGATTGCATTTGGAGTAATAAAAATTAGATAACAAGGATGAGAACCTGAAAGATAGAGTGAAATGTAGAATAAATGTATATAAATAAAGGATGAAATAGAAGGAGGATGTGGGAGAAGAAGGGAGGTAGTGTGGAAGAAAAGGAGAGATGGAGAGTGTGCAAGTGAATGGAAAAGAAAAGGAATAAGGAAGAAAGAGAGTGAGATAATGCAAGGAAGAGGCAAAGAAATAGGCTTTGGAGGGATGAGAGGAAGAAAGGAAGGAATAAACAAAATAAAATGAAAGGAATTAAGGAGAAATAAAAATTCAAAAGGCAAGAAACAGTTGTTACCAATTCAAAGTCTTCCATCTCTGACTTGATCATTCTTCTTGTAAGAGACTGTAGCAAGTACTCCACTTCGTTAAATAAATGCTCAACATTATCTGCAATTTAAATACAAAAACATTTTACTATTTAATTGTTTGATCAGTCAATAACTGATCAATGACAAATTGAATGAATGGATGGATAAACAGATGAATGGATGAACAAATGAGTGGATGAGTAAGTGAATGGATGACAGACTGTCCAACTGTATGAATGAACGAGTGAATGAAGGAATGAATAAATGAATAAATGTGTATCAGATGACCCTGACCTTCTTCTTCCACAAATAAGTGGATGAGTAAGTGAATGGATAATAATAATAATAATAATAATAATAATAATAATAATAATACATTTATATAGCACCTATCCAGATCTGTTCTAAGCGCTTTACAATACAAAACAAACCGAGGTAGACCAAGAGCTTAGGTTGGCGCCTTTGGCTGCCGCTACACAGTCCATACCACAATACTACTCAACATTTTACAATAATTTTAAACAAAATCATATTACAACCACAGCTATTATAAGAAACAACAAAACATAACTCAAAAATATGTGCATGATGGCCGTTGGCTCAGTTGAGCTCATCCGCCCTTTGAAAGGTCTTGTTTTTAATCCTGCCTGGGTGTCATGCCACCCTCCTCACCAACAAAAAAGCTGGTGGGGGAGCCAGTTTAGATGCCGACGACCCGTCCATGTGGCAGGTAGTACTGGGTTACATGTTACCAGTAGCAGGCTCCAGCCTGACCTGACATCTGGATGACAGACTGTCCAATTGTATGAATGAATGAGTGAATGAAGGAATGAAAAAGTGAAAAATGTGAATCAGATGACCCTGACCTTCTTCTTTATCTTCTTCACTTAAATGATCACCACACCACAAAGTACAATGTTGAAGAGCACTCAGTAAATGACCCTGAATAATAAAAATTGAGAAAAACTTACCTTTAATGCAATAGTCCACTTTCATCTTGAAGTGACTTTAAAGGCCGGCACACACTAGGCATCAGGTCACTGCAACACGACACGGTGACACGTCATTTTGTGTGCACTGAGCTGCGATGAAGCTGATCATACGCATGAATTCAAACTGGCTGGAATTCGTGCGACGTGTTTCAGCGGAAAAATTCTGCCATGGCGACAAGATTTTCACAGAAATTCCACAGTACACACGAGGGGAATTATCACCACGACGTGTTCCTGCGTCGTGTGTCGCAGCTACTTGACGCCTAGTGTGTGCCGGCCTTTAAGTCACTAGGCTGTTTTCAAGGGCAACCCTTCAATAACATGTCTATAATCAACCTACCAGTGGTTCAGCTAAGAACACTTGGTCACCAGAAGCTGACAAACATTGTTCAAGTTTAACAGGAGGTGTAACATCATCATCTGGTTCATAATACTTTTGGAACTATTAAAAGAAAGAAATAATGTAACTATTAGCTCTTGGCAACAGCCCTGGAACAGACGTATATACCAACAGCCTATTTTTCAAGCTTTTTTACAGACTGAGGAAATTAAACTTGAAAACTTTGTCCAATACTGCCACTAGTTGAGTCATTTTCATTTTAACTCCTACAATAGTCCCCTTCACAGTTCTCTGCGCCATCTTGAAAGGTAGCCATGCCTTTACATCGCAGCAAGACGAACGGTGAGCATGCAGTGATAAAGACCTGTGAATAATTGTTCTAGCACAGGCTTACCATCCTCACACGAAAAATCAAACTTGCCTTCGTCGGTCGGCATTCAGCACTCAGCACGTCAAACTAGATACATCTAGTGACTACTGGAGCGAGTTTGAGAGAAATCGGTCCCGAAGAACAGCCTGAAATATAGGCCCGAACTTCTTCAACTGTTGTAAATTTTGAATGTTCCGATGGTCTGTACTGACCTGGAGGACCAATGGAATCCCAAGAATGTGTTTAGGTGGCGAACTCACCACTAAGCCCTCCCCTGCAGTAATCTGAGTATTGAAGATCAAAGCTGAGGTTTTCTCTTTCAGACTTAAATTCAGACAAGATATTATTCAATTCTATTAGAGAAGCCTTCGATCTCTGATACTTTTGATATGTATCCTAAAAGAGATATTACTATTAGTATTACTGCAGGGGAGGGCTTAGTGGCGAGTTCGCCACCTAAACACATTCTTGGGATTCCATTGGTCCTCCAGGTCAGTACAGATCATCGGAACATTCGAAATTTACAACAGTTGAAGAAGTTCGGGCCTATATTTCAGGCTGTTCTTCGTGACCGATTTCTCTCAAACTCGCTCCAGTAGTCACTAGATGTATCTAGTTTGATGTGCTGAGTGCTGAATGCCGACTGACGAAGGCAAGTTTGATTTTTCGCGTGGTTTGTGAGCTACAGTCTGTGGATGATTCGAGTCGCCGAAGTTGCCCACCTTGTTGTCTCTTCTGTTAGTAGAAATGCAGCTCAAAACTCAACGGCCTCAAACTAAGTAAAATATGCCTCAAACCCCCCAAAAAACTAGCCAGAAGTGTTCAGTAACTATTAATCTCTATTTCTAACAAACTTTCGAAGAATCGATTAGAAAAAGAAAGCTTTTCAGAGGCAAAATTAAACTCATGCTATTCAACTACCAAACAAGGGGTTGAATTACAACACAGGGATCCCAAACCCACTAAACAGAAACCAACCCGATTCACAAATGTTGAGGATGGTAAGCCTGTAGTTCTAGGTGTTAAAAAAGGTATCTATCATTTGCACGCTCACTGTTCGTCTCGCTTCAATGCAAAGGCACGGCTACCTTTCAACATGGCACAGGGAACTGTGAAGGGGACTATTGCCAATTTTGCTTATTCTTAAGTTACTGAAAAGGCAGGATTACCAACATTGAGGTCTGCAAAAGAGTCAACTTGGGCATTACCACCAATCCCGTGGCTGACATCATTAACTTTGATATAATTAATTTTGGAGAAGGCACCTTAACTAATTTGGGGATGTGACTATAAACTGTTATAAGAATTATTAGATTATTATTAAACTGATTCAAATTGCTTTAAATTGGAAGCTACAGAGAAGACTAAGGAGGAGGGTTGTATAAACCACACATAGATGAAAAGCCAGTAAGAAGGATTGTATTGACGTCAACACCACTGTAGTGGAAGAAAGTTGCATAACCTTGTGCATAGCAGAGCCTATTTTTATCTTGCTCCAGCATCCATAATTAACAAATAGAACAGCTTTTTCCTTGCTCCATTCAGTAATACAGCACGAAGGAAGTGACAAAAGCACAAAAGAAGTGTAGGGAGAGCACGAGCCATAGTCGTGCTCTCCACACTTCTTTCGTGCTTTCGTCACTTCCTAAGTGCTGTATTACTGAATGGAGCACGGAAAAAGATGTTCTATTTGTTTTTGTGACAAGTTGCGTTACCTCTATCACGTGAGCCGTCAGTGAGTGTGAATTCATTGTGTGTAGAGCAACAACACAATAAACATCTTCAGAGCCCAGCTAAACGCGTTATTCACTTCTTACATGGTGGCAGCCGGTAAACTTACGAATCCAACAACTTCGATCTGATCCTTCAACTTGGTATTGAGTAATGGCATCGGGATACGTTTTGCCGCCACCAGCGCCATTGGAAATCCACGACAGCAACGCAGCCGATAAATGGAAAAAGTTCTCGTTGGCATGGAAAAATTACGCTTTGGCGACTGAGCTAAACAAAAAAACAGAAGCAGTGCAGGTTGCAACATTACTGACCGTGATCGGAGAAGACGCAAGAGAGGTTTACTCGACGTTTATGTTTGATGAGGGAGACGAGACCAAAATAAAGCCGGTTTTGCAGAAATTCGCCGAGTACTGTCAACCACGGAAAAATGTGCCGTTCGAAAGATACCGATTCAACCAACGAGTACAAGAAGCAGGAGAAACCTATGAGCATTACCGAACGGCCTTACGAAAGTTGGCAGAAAGCTGCGATTTCGACACTATTACGCCTGAGGAAATATTGCGTGACCGGTTGGTATTTGGAATCCGAGACACAAAGGTCAGAGAGAGATTGCTTTGCGAGTCAGGTCTAATCAGAGAGTTAAAAGCTATATTCGCCAGGTTTGGTATCCCAGACACCTTGATCACTGACAACGGGCCACAGTTTGCATCAGCTGAGTTCAGTGTGTTTGCCGAGCAGCAGAAAGTATGCTGGCACAGATGAAGATTGTGAAGGATTCAGCTGAGACAGACGTGAGTGTTGTAAACACTTGAAGATTCACAGCTCGTGACGTTGCGTTTAGAGTCTGGAAGCTTTGTCCGTTTTCAACCCGACACAGGGGCACAGTGCAATGTGCTGCCATTGCACGTTTACAAGAAAGCGACCAATGACATCAAACTAGAGAAGGTGAAGCCCGTAAGAACATCTCTGGTAGCGTATGGAGGATCTAAGATAAGAGTCATCGGGCATGTCTGCATCAGAGTATTCCATTGAGGAAATTGCGTCAAGACTGCATGGTGCCAAGGTATTCACTTTGTTGGATGTACGCAATGGTTTCTGGCACGTTAAGCTAGAGGAAGAATCATCCTACTTAACAACCTTCCACACGCCCTTTGGCAGATACAGATGGAAACGAATGCCGTTCGGGATCTCCTCTGCGCCCGAGGTATTTCAGCGGAAAATGCACGAATTTGCAGAAGGCTTGACTGGAACTGAAGTCGTCGCTGACGATTTCCTTGTCGTAGGATTTGGTGAAAGCTATGAAGAGGCAACACATGACCATGACAAGAATCTCCGGGCATTCTTGAGTCGTTGTGAGGAACGAAATGTTCATCTGAACCCGGATAAGCTGAAGCTACGCCAATCAGAAGTCCTTTTCATAGGCCACATTGCTACAGACAAAGGACTCAAAGTAGACCCGGCTAAAGTGAGAGCCATTGTGGACATGCCCCCACCAACAGACAAGCTGGGAGTACAACGCCTCCTCGGTCTAGCCCAATATCTAGCAAAGTTCCTGCCCCAACTGTCAGACATCACGAAGCCTTTGAGGGACCTAACCCAGAACGATGTTCAGTTTGTTTGGGAGGACGCACAGCAGGCGGCCTTTGGAAAGCTGAAAGATGCGGTCACCGTCACGCCAGTCCTGCGGTACTACAAACCTCAACGAGGAAATCACACTACAGTGTGATGCGTCACAGACAGGGCTCGGGGCAGCGTTATTACAAAATGGGCAGCCAGTTGCCTATGCCTCACGAGCACTTACACCCGCCGAAACTCGTTACGCACAGATCGAGAAGGAGCTACTCGCTATTGTCTTTGCCTGTGATCGCTTTCACGCGTATGTTTACGGTCGCAAGGCGGTCAATATCGAAACAGATCATAAACCATTAGAGCCGATCTTCACCAAACCGTTAGCGACCGCCCCGAAGCGTCTGCAGAGAATGTTATTGAACCTGCAAAGATATAGCCTCAACGTCAAGTACAAGAAAGGAAAGGACTTGTATCTCGCGGATACTCTTAGCAGGGCATACCTCCCAGAAGTCAACGCTTGTGAGTTTTTAGGGAGCTGGAGGAGATCGACCATCGACCATGGATGCCAGTAAGAGAGGAGACATGGCAGCAACTGCAGAACGCGGCAGCTGAGATCCAGTGCAACAAACTCTCCGCAGAGTTATAACGAGAGGTTGGCCAGACAGCAAAGCAGATGTTCCTGAGTGTGCGCACCCTTACTTTGACTTCCGAGATGAGTTAACAGTGCAGGACGAACTAATCTTCAAGGGTCAGCAGCTAGTTGTACCAAGAGTCCTGAGAAAGGAGCTCATGGAAAAGACACACTCGTCCCACATCGGAATCGAGGCCTGCATAAGAAGAGCAAGGGACACCTTCTTCTGGCCACGTATGACTACAGAACTGAAAGAATACATATCCAAGTGTGAAGTTTGTTTGGCCCACCGCAGTGGCCAAGGAAAGGAACCAATCCTTCAACACGATTTCATAGACGACTTTCATAAATGGCGGGCTCATTGTTCACGATAACGAGGCCAGAAAGGCCTCCAAAATCAACATCGCATCAAATGATTCTAAATATATAAGAATTATCCTGTAAAATGCACATAAAATAGGTATTTTAAAATGAAAAGGAACACATCGTCTTTGATAGCAATAAAAGTGTCGCCACGCTTATTTTCTGGTAACAAGGCCTTTGTGGCCTCGTTCTCATGTACTAGGCCGCCATTTTTGAAAGTCGTCTATTGCTCGACCCTGGGCCAAAGTATCGGCAGACCTGTGCGAGTTCGACAACCGAACACTCCTTGTAGTTAGTGATTACTATAGCAATTTCATCGAAGTGGCCCGTGTCAACACAGCAACCTCCCGAGCAGTAATCAGAGAGTTAAAAGCTATATTCGCCAGGTTCGGCATACCAGATACCCTGCTCACGGACAACGGGCCACAGTTTGCATCAGCTGAGTTCAGCGTATTCGCCAAAACCTGGATGTTTGAACACAAAACATCATCACCCAGATATGCGCAGTCAAATGGTAAAGCCGAAAATTCAGTCCAGACGGTGAAGAGGCTGTTCAAGAAGTGCAAGTCATCAGGGGGATCGGAATTCCAAGCACTTCTGGACTGGCGCAATACGCCCACAGCTGGAATTGGTACAAGTCCAGCTCAGCGTCTGTTTGGTCGTCGATGCAAAACACTGCTACCCATCGCTGGTTCTTTGTTGCAGCCAAGTTATCCTACAGAGGAGGACACAAGGAAGCTAGTAGGGGTCAAGCAACGCCAGAAATACTACTATAACAAACAGTGCAAACCCCTGGAACCCATTGCTGTTGGGGACACTGTCCGCTTGAAACTACCCGGACAGGACACACTGAGTCCAGGCATCTGCACTGGCCAAGATGGACCCAGGAGTTACAACATCAAGACAGAAACAGGAACCTACAGGCGCAACCGCAGACATCTGATTGGCACAGGAGAGCAACAACCTCAAGTGCCTGATTCCTGGGAACCACCGACAAGCAGCAACGGAGAACAGCAACTGCAGCAGCCAAGCCCACAAGAACCTCCACAGCCACAACAAAGACCACGGCGTGAGGTCAAAGTACCAGCATGGCATAAAGATTATGCCATGGAGTGACATTGACACCAGTGAACTGGTGTGAACAATAGTCTAAACCCATAAAACTTTAACATGCAAATGTTTACGGATGTTTCAGTTATTTTCAGTGTATATTGAACTTTTATACCACCCTGAACTCATTTAAGTCATATTATGTAATCGTTTTTTTTAATTTGTAGCTTTTCTTGTAAAATAGGGAAGATGTGACAAGTTGCGTGACTCGTGTCACGTGAAAAAAATGTCAGGGAGACGTGAGCATCAAGTGTTGTCTTGAATAAACGTCCGAAGGCCCCACAAAACGTCTCGTAGACTTCTTACAGTTTTATTATATATTTTTAAGTAAATATCCAAGAGAAAAAGTTCGATTCTTTCCTAAAAAATTCAAAAGGTGCGCGCACGGTCAAGCTCGCGCTGCTGACATCAGAACTGTGCTCCATTCTCTGATAAAGCACAGCTGTCAGCCAATCAGAGTGTGCGTATCGACAAGGGTATGTAATAATATCTGATGGAAAAATTGTGAGTAGAAATAGCTATAATTTCTCCTCAATATGGTCAGATATAAAAAGCACTGGAGTGAGATTAAAATAGCCCCTGATACTGAAAAAAAATCTTCTTTTTAGTGTCTTCAGTGATGCCCAGAGCTGAAAATTCTTTAAGATGACTGTCTGACAGCAAAAAATTCATATACTGGCCATATATGCATTTGAAAAGTTCACTAACCTGAAGGTAAAGAGCATCCAAGATTGGTTGTCGTAATTGAGGGTTGCGACACATCACATCATACAGTCCCTGGAATATCAAATTATTATAGTTATGTTATTTATCATAAATCCCTTTCTATATAAATCAAAGGAAGAATTCGTCACACCTCATAGAGAAGCTCCCTAACATCTGATTGCTGGGTTAAACAACGTCTCAAGTTACCTGTAGATATATACATGCAATCAATTTAACAATGGATAGTACAAAATAATGGGAGTCTTAAATTCTTGAAAACCTTTCAAGTCTCAAATTAACATACGAATTAATGTTGACATATTAGTAGCTAGATAGAAAGTTGGCTTGTTTGATGGATGATAGATCACATGTACATATAATAGATAAATAAACAGATGGATGCATGGAGGGAAGGAAGGAGGGAAGAAGGAAAGAAGGAAGGAGAGAGGGAGGGAGGGAGAGAGGGAGGGAGGAAGGGGGAAAGGAAGAAGGGGAAGGAGGAAGGAAGAAATAATGGGGAGAGGAAGGGAGGGATGAAAGATGGAAGGATGGAAGGACATGGGAGGGAGGGAGAGATTAGATGGAATTCATGGATAGAGGATAATTTATACTCACCAAGTATTTCAAGACATAGAGCTTCATTGCCAGCCCCTCCTCTCATATGAACATCAACTTGAATCTGACTACATTGAGAAAAGGACACACTTGCTTGGCTGGATTGACTTGATGTTAAAGCTCCTCCAAGAACCTACAGGCATCGAGTAGAACAATAACTGATCAATACTCTGTTGTTTGCAAAACCTCTAGGTCACTCTTCTCCATATGACATTTCAATTTGTTGTAGAAGAAATTCATTTGGATAATAGGTACCTTAAAGTGTTTCAGCAGTTGTAGAAATCCAGTAACAGCAATTTTACGAGCATCAACTTGCCTAGATGAAGATTTTAATTCGATTATGCAATCAAATAAACCAAGGTTGAATAAATTAACTAAGCTAGAATGTGTATGTACATACCTGGAGAACATGGCTTTTCTGAGGACCAGAATCAATGAATCTCTCAATGACAGGCTTATCTTCATTAGAGGCTGAAAAATTAATGAACACAATTGTATAGATCACCATTGAAATACACAGTCACATAGATCAGAATGAGCCATGTTTTGATGATGCCAAGTTTGTATATATGGTGTTATATCATAACCTTTGAAGTGCTGTTCAATGCTGTCCATATACGGTGGTCAAAAAGGCACGCAAAATTGACAATGTTTAGTGTAACCTTTTTGCTCTAACCTTTGTATCTTCAACAATCTTTGGTAATTTGCAAGGAAATTTTTAGTGGTGGCCTTCCAAAAGGTGGCATTTTATTTTGCCATGTTTAAAAGTTACCATTGACGTAATTTTGATGTCATAGCGAATTGTTATATCTCTCGAGAAAAACGAGATCACTTCAAAAGATTCTCAAAACTATATGGTTTGAAAGAAAATGCTATTCTCTAAAATTTGGTGCAATTTTTATCTTGATGCGACATTTCGTTGCCGAGTTATAAGGGATTTTTATTTCGCGTTGACTTCATAAAAGTGACGCCACTGTTAATCATTAAGAGCTATTCAAAGCTAATAGAAACAGCGAGTGACATTGCAACGAACATGTTTGACTATTGATACCACGATATAGTTCATAATGCCATTCAGATATAGTTTGTCAAAGTCATAAATTATTTGTAAATCTACTACTGAAGTTACATAGCAAGTATTTAATGTGTTACCTGTAATGCTCTGAGAAGTCCTTCTGCTGTGCTGGGTGGTAAAAAGGAGAGATAGTCAAGAGCTTCTTTTACCTGTATGTGGTGTGAAATAATAATTATAATCAATGACAGCATACAATATTCTTTAAGACCAAAGACTGATTAAATGCAATAATAGAAAGAAAAATAGATGGACAGGTGAAGGAAGGAAGGAAGGAAGGAAGGAAGGGAGGGAGGGAGGGAGGGAGGAAGGAAGGAAGGGAGGGAGGAATGACAAGTTAAATGAACAAATGTTTGTACCATGTATGTTTGCACCTTGAACCAAATATTTTTCTGTCCAGCCCTCCCACTCAGTTAATAAGTACCTATTATTATTAGGTACATTTTGATAGTTGTTCATACCTTTGGAAGAGATTCTAACAATACATGAGGTGCTGACAGCACTGTGCTTGAAAGAAGCTCTATATATAGACAATAATGAATCATGGCTTTAACAAAATATTAGTTCCAGGGTAAGTGGCAGATCCAGGTTTAGTCTTAACAGGGGTTGTATGATGGCTATAAATAATGAAGGATAAAGCCTAATTCAAGTTTGTCCTTAAAAAATCAAAATTTATAGGGGGAGGGGAGGGGGATTTGCAATCCCTATAACCCTCCCTCTGGATCTGTCAGTGAGGGCCCAGTTGCATGAAAACAGGTTGGCAATACTCTAGGGTTAAATTCAAAGGTTTCCATTGGACTTAACCCTGGGTTATTGAGTAACAGAAGCAAATGGAAGGATAAATGGAAACATATTAAGTGACGACATAAGACCTTTATGCATGTTTTCCTGAAAACAGCTCAACATGACAGAAGCAGTCGAAGCCTCAGCTCAATGAACCTTTTTGCATGATAAATTATATTTTTTTCCAATCTAATTCTCTTGGGGAATAAAAGTCCTTGTTTGAAATACAAGGCCTGCTGGAATGCTCACTTCAAGAAATTAATTTTATCTCCAAAGACAATTTCTGAATGGTCTATGCTTCCAACTCCACTTTCGCTTACATTGTTCTTGTTTTCACGTTTTCAAGTTGACTAATACATGTAAGGCCTAGTTCAAACGTCGCATCTCACATGTGTCGAATTCAATGCAAATTAGTCAAATCTTTTGTTTCTACTCATTATCATCTCATTTGCATTGAATTCAGCACATGTGAGATGCGACGTTTGAACTAGGCCTAAGCGACAAAAGCAGAAAAGGAAGCATAAGAACATGGAGCATTCTGTTTCTTCTGATTCTGCTTTTGTTATGCTTCTGCTCTGCTTCCATCTCCATTTTTACTGATTTTCACGATAATGAAAGACCATCTTTTGCTTCTGCTTCTGCTTCCGTCACTCGTGCTTAATCCCATCTTCAAGCAACTGGACCCTGGTCATTGCATTGCATGGTACAGTTTTATCCCAGCCCAGACATCTTGGTATATAGTTTCTACAGCCAAAAGAAACCATAACTTTTAAATAACAAGTCAGAACACTTACTAATGAAGTGACTAACAGGGGTTGTTGCCTTGGTAACGACTCTGTTGAGAATCTGTTCCAAGATCTCTGCTCTAACCATCTCATGCCCTTTAAAAGTATTTAGTAATATCTCACAGCCTAGATTACATGATTGTTGTGCTGGACTCAGATGCTCTGCTGTATGGTTCTCTATAAACGTAAAACAATTAACAAATGTACATCTAAAGATTTATTACAGAAAAATTAATTAACTTTCAAGTTAAACATCATACTTAAATTACCAAATCCTTTGGGTCCATTGGTATCCATCAACAAAAACCCAAGTTGTACTAGGCCTTGTGTCACATGATCCCAACCAAACAAGCTGTGAAACAAAAATGTTTCAGTTTGTTTAAGTAGTAAAGGAAGACTTAGGTAGTAAAGGAAGGAAGGAAGGAAGGAAGAAAGGAAGGAAGGAAGGGAGGAAGGAAGGTAGGAAGAAAGAAAGCTTGCAAACAAGTTACTGCGTTTTTTGGTATTCTGCGAACTCTGACTTTCAAATGCCAACTGCTAATTTGCATTTTTGCTCCTGTCAATCAAAAGTAAATATCACTAATACAAAGAACTTTTAATACCAAAATGATAGTATAGCTGAATATACTCTCTAAAGATCATATTTGGTCATTTGGTAGGATTTTAGGAACTTTTAGTATTGATTTTTCGATGTTTTGTTGAGGTGGGCGGAAGCGAATAACCAAATTCCAACGGACTGTTTGAAGGTCAGAGTTTGCAGAATATATAAAACCGCAGTAATTTCAAACTACGGTACCTATTTTGAACAGTTTCCAAAATGTATTCCTCAATCTTGAAGCATTCTGGAACATTTTCTATGATACAGTGTAATAAAGAACATCAATATGTCTACATACAGTCTTCATCTTTATTCATCTGAATGAAAAACTCATTTTAATCACTCAATCAAATCAAGTCATTAACTAAGCACCACTACATATTCACATTTGATAAAAACTTTTATAACCTTTAATCCACTTAGATTGCCTTCGTCTTTCATTGTCCTTAAAACTTCTTAAAATTGAAGACCTGAGCACATCAAAAACCTGTCAATCACAAACTTTACATCATCACTAAAGAAAGCTTTGGTCAAACCTCAGAACCACATTTAGTTACAAATGGTCCATTTAAATATTGTAGTGCTTTAGATATGCTGTGAATTCAAATCACATTGTGTTGCCATGTAATGCCAGGGGTTTCATTAACATTAGCAATAGCAGGTTCCACTATTAAAGATAGGTGTCTGAAATACAGATGTCCTACTGTTAAAATATTGTATAACTAGAAAAAAATAGCCAGCACATGACTGAGGTGAATTCTATGAAGGTGTAAAGAGAAAAAAACTGAGGCTACCTACTGGTTACAATCTACTAACACTGCTTACCATTTCCTCAAATCTGTGGATCTGTCCTACAGATAATGCAAGTGCCACATTAAATGGAGTGAGAATCTTTGCTGGAGAATTTTGGGAAGCCTAGTAAAATTTTAAATTTTAATAACGATCAACTACTGGCAGTACTAGATACATTTTATTTTTATAAAGCAAACGAAGATCAAATATCCTCAAGTCTTTTCCAATTAAAAAGGTATTACCTTAAGGTATTTGACCAACTCTTTTCCAAGGTTCTGATCTTGCTTAATGGCAAATGTAATGTGAAGGATGATGGTACCTTCCATGTGACGAAGCTGTTCTTTAGAGATTGTTTGAACACTATCACTGGAAACAGAAATAATAAATTTTAGCTATCAAACAATGTTATTATTACTCTAACTAATACAACTACCATCACAATTGACACCATTGCCTATATAGATATATATCCAAAATTTGCAAACAAGACAGCAAAGCATTGCATGGCTTGTGTGGCTGGGCACAACAAATGGCATTTTTAAATAGTGTCACAATAGGCCATTTGCATGATGGCGTCATATAATACAACTACCAGAAGGCTTTGCCCACTTTCTCTTGTAAAACAATTAGTGTTCTACTATTCTCAAAAGGGAATAAAAATCTGAATAAGAAAGAAAGTTCGTAGAGCATTCTGGTAGTTGTAGTAAAATGACGCCATCGTGCAAATGGCCTATTCTGTTATTTAGCTTGCACAGTTATTATAATTATTACTTACTCTGTATCTTGTTGATCTTCTTGTCTACAAGCATCATCCTTTTCATTAAAGAAAGACATCACACCTTGTAGAACCAAACCTTTGTGTCCCTGTTGTATTCACAAAATTTGAGGTCTTCATTTTTCATTATGATAGAGACATATTGTCTAAAAGATACATTTATCAACGTATAAAATATAATGGCATTTATTTAAGGAACATAAAACGCGCACTCAATTGTCTCTGTACTGTGATATAAACACGATGGAAGATGTAGAGCAAGAGAAAAGCAAGCTTAGGAACATGAGGCGTAGCCGAGTGATTCTCTTGCTTTTCGAGTGCTCTACATCTTCCAGAGTGTTTATATCACAGTACAGAGACATAAGCGATCGTTTTATATTGTTTTCATAAAATATTATCAACGTTTTTTGAGCGAGCCATGTCTCTATCCTCGGAAATAAACATGGTATCCAGCCAATCAGCATGTGCGTTGTATCTCAAATATTTTATAATTATTCTTAGAGTGCTATTCAAAATGTTTTTACACATCAAACAAAAATAATAAACATTCATCAAGACAGACACCCCTCTATGATGGCCAATTATATGAGACACTGACACCCCTCTATGATGAACACCTCTATAAGACAGACACCCCTCTATGATGGACATCTCTATAAGACAGACACCCCTCTATGATGAACACCTCTATAAGACAGACACCCCTCTATGATGGACATCTCTATAAGACAGACACCCTTCTATGATGGACACCTTTATAGGACAGACACCCCTCTATGATGGACACCTCTATAAGACAGACACCCCTTTATGATGGACACTTCTGTAAGACATATACCCTCAATGATGGTCACCCTATGTAAGGCAGACACCCATCTATGATGGCCAATTATGTGAGACAGGCACTCCTCTTTGATGGACACCTCTGTAAGATAGACACCCCTCTATGATGGACACCTCTATAAGACAGACACCCCTCTATGATGGACACCTTTATAGGACAGACACCCCTCTATGATGGATACCTCTATAAGACAGACACCCCTTTATGATGGACACTTCTGTAAGACATATACCCTCAATGATGGTCACCCTATGTAAGGCAGACACCCCTCTATGATAGACACCCCTATAAGACAGACACCCCTCTATGATGAACACCCCTATAAGACAGACACCCCTCTATGATGGATACCTCTATAAGACAGACACCCCTCTATGATCACCACCTCTATAAGACAGACACCCCTCTATGATGAACACCTCTATAAGACAGACACCCCCTATGATGGACACCCCTATAAGACAGACACCCCTCTATGATGAACACCCCTATAAGACAGACACCCCTCTATGATCACCACCTCTATAAGACAGACACCCCTCTATGATGGATACCTCTATAAGACAGACACCCCTTTATGATGGACACTTCTGTAAGACATATACCCTCAATGATGGTCACCCTATGTAAGACAGACACCCCCTATGATGGACACCCCTATAAGACAGACACCCCTCTATGATGAACACCCCTATAAGACAGACACCCCTCTATGATCACCACCTCTATAAGACAGACACCCCTCTATGATGGATACCTCTATAAGACAGACACCCCTTTATGATGGACACTTCTGTAAGACATATACCCTCAATGATGGTCACCCTATGTAAGACAGACACCCCTCTATGATGGACACCCCTATAAGACAGACACCCCTCTATGATGAACACCCCTATAAGACAGACACCCCTCTATGATCACCACCTCTATAAGACAGACACCCCTCTATGATGGATACCTCTATACGACAGACACCCCTTTATGATGGACACTTCTGTAAGACATATACCCTCAATGATGGTCACCCTATGTAAGGCAGACACCCCTCTGATGGCCAATTATGTGAGACAGATGCTCCTCTATGATGGACACCTCTGTAAGACAGACACCCCTCTATAATGGACACCTGTATAAGACAGACACCCCTTTATGATAGACACCTCTATAGGACAAACACTCCTCTGATGGACACCTCTGTAAGACAGACACCCCTCTATAATGGACACCTCTATAAGACAGACACCCCTCTATAATGGACACCTCTATAAGACATACACCCCTCTATGATGGACACCTGTATAAGACAGACACCCCTCTATGATGGACACCTCTATAGGACAAACACTCCTCTGATGGACACCTCTATAAGACAGACACCCCTCTATAATGGACACCTCTATAAGACAGACACCCCTCTATATGGACACCTTTGTAAGACAGACGCCCCTTTATGATAGACACCTCTATAGGACAAACACCCCTATATTGGAGGGCAATTTTACAAGAAACAAATGTACAAATCAGATATCTGACATGCAATGGTTGTTTACATTTCCCACTCTATTCCAGTCTTTATTCTGAAGCAAACCCCACAGCCTTAAGTGCCTCAATATTACCTTGGTTGATAGCAGTAAAAGTTGATAAACAAGAGGAGGAAGTTCTTGAAGATCAAGATCTTTGAACAGTCTTAGTAACTTCTCTATCACAAATCTTAGTTCTTCATTACTCATAGGTACATCTCTGGAATCAAATTTACAGTTAAGCACTCCAAATTACATGCAGTTACTTACAGTAATGGATGATATGTATCCTGGTATCATTACCACCATGTGCAAAATTACGCATCCCACCAGACTAAAGTCTCGATTGGGAATTTGGTCAATAGGCTACCAAAAACCCAGACAGAGGTGGAGTTTTCTATACAAAGTCTGTACACTTTGCTGGCTTCCCAGTAGCCTATTGACCAAATCCCAATCAAGACTTTAGTCTGGCTGGACGCGTAGTCATGCACACAGTGGTAAAGCAGTGTTTGTATAACTAGGAATAAATAAAAATGGCATAGTGCCCCTGCCTTCATAGGAAGGAAATGCAAGTAAACAAAACAAATTATTAAACAAAACAAAACAAAACAAAACAAAACAAAACAAAAAACAAAACAAAACAAAACAAAACAAAACAAAACAAAACAAAACAAAACAAAACAAACAAAACAAAACAAAACAAAACAAAACAAAACAAAAAACAAAACAAAACAAAACAAAACAAAACAATGGTTACAGCAGATTTTATATGGCAAATGAAATCTGTTCTTTGGGTACCACAGTAATAAATAACTGTTAATGGTCTTACCAAAAACATTGAAGCAATGTGCTAATGGGTAGTACATTACAAAATGAACCTGTATGTTCTTCAATGACTACTCAATAGAGGGATTTCACAGCAGCCATGTTTGTGGCAATAGAAAGTTTTTGAATTAGAAAAGATTTCATTTCTCTTGGGAAAAAAGCTCCACTATTATTTTGACCACAAACATGGCTGCCGTGAAATACAAACCTTATTTAAACACGGAATAAATCATCAGTCAATATCAAAAATTAAAATACATTAAAATGATAGTTACTGTTTTCCATGATTGCCGTGTGGGAACCAATACAATAATTTAAAAAGAAACCTGGTTCAGTTTACTTACATACAGTACAACATACCTGAACATTGCTGCAAGATGAATGACACACTGAGCATCCCACCTAATAGAATAAATTACAAGTTAATATGAGGCGTGGGCCTGACATGGTCATCCTAAAGCATACCCAGTAGGGCTTCACTTGCTCGGAATGTCTTTTCTCATTGGTTCGATGCAACAAAAGAATCTATTGTTATTATTGCCAGTTGTTTTATTTCTTTTGTTTGGATTTCAGGGTAATAAACCAATTGGATGGCATGTTCCAAGACAGTGCAACCTTACCCTGCCCATATACAAGTATATCACGAAATGTACCTAACATTTCAGCTCAAGATATTCTAATTCAGACATGACAAATCATTCATGACTGGTGGTAGTTCACTGATTTCATCATGCTACCACTTGTTGGTACCTTACTTTCTTGTTTCATTACTGTATCTTGCCCATCACTCAGAGCAGTTTTCATAGAGTGTCATATACCACGTTGAACAAAAAACATTCAAATTTTCAAACTGATCACCACTTACCATCATGGTGCAGATTGTTCACTGTTACCATAATTATTCATTAGAATATTAATGTAGGTACCTGCTTGAGCATAAACTGTTCAAAAGGTGCTTTTTGTACTCCACACCAGACATTTCTCCACTGCATTCTAAAAACAGCAACAAATAGCAAATGATACCTGTTGGACTATGGTGGTACAAACGAGTTTCTCCCCTTATCAGGAATGAGCTTGTGAGAGCATGAGCTTAGCTTTGGCATGCATGCATTTTTTTGTAATATTTTAGCCCTGATGATCAACATTTCACTGAAAAATTCTAAACTGTAAAAAATCTAGTTGAAACAGATCTATATTCATAACTTCTCAGGTAGTATGTCATAGACTCTTGTGTCTACAGGGTTACTAATGAATATTCCATGGGGAGGGATCTTTTTCTAAAGTGAGTCCAAAATGCCTGAGATCCAACACAGGATCACGTCTGCAAGGGTGAAGTCAAATCAACACAAAAAGCTATCTATATTCAGAAATTAGGGATCTACAAAGCTCATCTAAATGCCGTATATTCTTATGTCTCCCTCAAAACTTCTCTTCAATACGAGTAGCGGCCATTACTATTATGTTACTCTAACCTGTAGTCAATGGAATACTTTCTTTAGCACTAATGGCAGACAGAACCTTTGGTAATAACTCAAGACTCCTAGTGAAAATACCATGATAATTCTAATCATCAATTAAATAATGACAGACCTTTTTTGGTATTTTGCTTCTATTGATGGGTTTCATTTTTTTTGCAAGTTTTATGAGCCTTCATGTTCCAATAGACCTCCTTCAATTGCCTTAATGTTTTCCCAATACAGTCCTCTTGGGAACTGCATTTCTTTGTTTGAAATCCTTTAATTAGGTAGACGCAAAAGAATGTTCACCTTGAACAAAGAATCTTATTACCCTAGAGGATTGAATTGGGAAAACATTGAGGCAAGCAAAGGAGGTCTATGCACCCAATGTTGATAAATTTGAAAGTGCATCTATTTTCCTCTGTTTTTACTATCCACACTAAAATATCCTTTCAATGAAAGCAAAATGCTGTTTTTGAGTATTAACAATAGGCCTAACCATGAAAAAAAGATGTGTTTTCAAAATTCACTGGATTTGATGGACATAGCTTAAATTAATTAAGTTTACTAAGGTAACCTTGAAACAGACTATTACATACTTGCTACTAGCAAATCCTTCTTTAATAGCATCTAAGAAGACTTCTGCTAATTCTGCTAAAACTTTACCAGACAGTGAGTCCAGCTACAGCAAAACAAAAAATGAAACATATTATTTTCATTTTAATATCATTTATCATACCAAATAGAATCAACAAACTGCATGAGTATGTTGCTTGTGTATATTTTTGAATCACTGTTTTTATAGTTTTTTATATTTTTATATTTAAATATATAGATTTTAGGTTTTATTTTTATTTATCTTTATGTTAGGACCCTTCTGTAAATCACCTTTACCGGTGAAGTTGGTATCCTCATTAAACATTATTATTACATTATTATTAAACATACCAGTATCTATATCAGAGTTAGGTTTTTGAAGAACAACATTGGTTAGAAATAGGAGGAAGATTTAGTGGTAGCATCTATTATACCTGTTATCATATTCGTATGATCTAAATATATAATCATTATGCAGATACACCCTTAGCATCATCATAATGGACTTGGTAAGAGGAAGATCCATCACATGATGCAAGGCTCAGTGCTCTAGCAGTGGCTGGGTGCCTGAGGTGACTAATGTTTGTACTTGGGCAACTGCATACGAAATATGGTGTGGTTTGCCTGAAAGGCTCCATGTGCACCCTGTTATTTCATTTAGAACATAACCTCATGATATACATTTTTGTCCAGTCTGAGTGAGGCCAAAAATGTATCTGTATATAATAAGTTTTATGGTCTATTATATACCCTTGATGATACGCGCACTCTGATTGGCTGAAGGCTGTGCTTTATCAGAGAACGGAGCATGGTTCTGATGTCAGCAGCACGAGCTTGAAGGTGCGCACACACCATTTGAAATTTTTACAGAGAAAATCGAACTTATTCCCTTGAATATTCACTTAAAAATATATAATAAAACAAATAGAACAGCTTTTTCCATGCTCTGTTCATTAATACAGCACTTAGGAAGTGCCAACAGCACTCAAGAAGTGTGGAGAGCACTCGCCTACAGTTCGTGCTGTCCTTGCACTTCTTTAGTGCTCTCCTCACTTCCTGCGTGCTGTATTAGTGAGCGCCCAAAGTACATACAGTTTGAGCTGGCTATTGGTTACAAATGTGAATCAGGCTTTAAAAATTCAAACAGAAAATTTACTTACTTCCATAAGTAGAAAGCCAACAATATCTGTTGCAACCTGCATTAGAATACACATAATGAACTTCAGAAATAATGCTTTAACATCAACAAAGAATATAATTTAAGGCAGTGCTCTAACTAAAATATTAGTGAGCCCTTGGAGGTCTTCAAGCATCATACCGCACTAGGTTTACCATGCTATACTTTATTTTCAGTTTACCTGGGTGAACTGCTAGGGCATAGCTTTGTAATAGAGCAGATTTCGTTGTAAGTGTGAAATCAACATTGCCATATTGGGACAGTGTCAGTACTGATGTCTGTAAAAGCATTCAAAATTCCTGCCGTAACCGTGGCGTACTATGACTGTGCCATTTTCACAGTCGTATGAAAACTGCTCTATTAAATTACAGAAAAGACTTTTTGCAGCAAGAAGAAATTATGGGACAAATCTTAAAGGCCCACTTGGATGAAAATCGGTGAAAATTGGAAACTGATTATTTCTATATATAGATTAATATAGTTAAATAACTAGCTCATCTCTGACAGAAAATTTACTTTTTAAGCTCATTATCACAGGGAAATTTTGGTTTAAAACCTAAAAGAACGATAGGGTTGAGTAAGTGACATCATCATTTAGATGCTAAAAACCTTGACAATTTTATCCGTCTCTTTTAGATGTGAAGAAAATATTGCTTCATGGTGATTATTGGCATCGTATAAATAGGTTTCGCTGGGTTTCAAACCATTTTCAATTTTCATTGATTTTAATCCAAGTGTTCCTTTAAAAACTTAAAAACATCAGAGTAGCAAATTGATAAGGGACTGGTCATTATTTACAGTGGGGGGGCTGGTGGAAATGAAAAAGGTAATGCTCAATTTCTGATGGCCCCTCCCCCCCCCTTTCTACATACATACACACATAACATTCTTACAGAGTGAGCGTAAAAATCTGTGCCCCCCTCTATTTCCACCAGTCCCCCCTGTAAATAATGACCAGTCCCTAACAAGCTACTGGTATAAGACTATTACCTTATTGGTTAATTCTCCATTGTTCAATAATTGAATAGTGTATTTATATATGTACAAGGTCCTCTTCTGTCCTTCACTGGTGGTACATGGAGAGCCTTTCAAATAAAATGGTATACCTCTGTTTAAAAGGTGGAATGGTAACCCCTAATTCATCCTTTAAGAGTTTCCCAGAGAGAAGGAAAACGAAAGAGTTAGCTTTAAATAGGGTCATGCTCATCCAAGTTGACTTTCCCTTTTTGAATAAATTAAATAAATTCAGGGGGGAGAGGACGGGAAGGACCGAGACTTGAAATGCAATCGTCAAAGCATTTCCAAACGTTATCTACCTTTGAGAATGGCTTTCAGGAAACTAACAGCATCTGTTCTTTCGGCAAGAGCTAGTTTCTCCAGCAGTTGTACAAGCTGAGCAAAGAAAAGAAAGAATTAGCATCGAACTAGAAACTAGAAAATTTATAGCCCTAATTTTTTACCTTTTCGCTCTTTATCCCAGCCACAGTCTGCGTCAAAATAGCAATATTCCCTTCTTCACTAAGTCGAATAAGTTTTTCTTCCATTTTGGGTTAGCAGGGCAACTGTTTCAACGAGAAAAACAAAGAACTCAACGACACAACTCAACAGCAAAACCCCGCCATGTTTGAGAGTTCCCGCCACGCGACTACTTGTAGTACCTAGGCTTTCTCGGTTCATAGGCAAGTGAATCCCTGGGAACAAGAAAAGAATTCTCGAAAAAGAATACTTTCAAAAACTTCTTTAGACTATCACTATGAAATAATTGATAGATTATAAAACATTTTATTTGACCTTTGAAAATGTATTATTAATACAGAAGTTGTTAAAGATGTTCATCAAAAGGATTAGAAAACTGAAACAGCTGTCCGCGCTTAGAATTGTGGGATATGTTTATATACCGTAACTTGGCAAAAATTAATTTTTTTAAAAAAATGTAAATTTAATATGTGGAATATACTTAATTTCGGCATTGATTTTGTTCGATCTTGCCATTGAATACCATAAATACTTATGACAAATCTTTTTGACCTCAACGACACTCAGTTGGAAAGATAAAATCATCAAATAGCTGATTGTTTACATCGCAAAGTTGAATATTCTTCCAAGTGATTGCGTTTTAGAATCTCCCAGAATCAAACTTCATTCAGCAGGGAGTCTAATTGTGGGCGTTCGGACTAAAATTTTCACAAAGTTATTGAAGAGTAAGATAACAAATTACTTTAACTTGGGATCTTTCGAAATGTCTGTCGGAGACGGGTACTGGAAGAAACATACTTACCCAATCGGCGACATCTACGAAGGCGAATGGAATAAAGAAGGACGAAAACATGGCTATGGAATGCTTGTACAAAGCGATGGAACAAAGTTTGTAGGGAATTTTGTCAATGGTTTCTGTGAAGGTCCAGGGCTGCTGAAATTCCCTGACGGAACCTCTTATGCGGGTCAGTTTGCCCAAGGAAAGTACAACGGATTTGGAACATTTACAAGATGCGATGGGATGAAGTACGAAGGAGAGTTTGCCAACGGTAGAGTTGAAGGTCTTGGGATTATAACATTCCCCGATGGAACGCACGGCAGGCTGAAACATGAAGGATATTTCATGGGAACAGAGCTTATTGAACGCCGTAATGCTACAGATAATATCGTCAAAGCGAAACAAGCTACAAATGAAGCAGCCGAGATTGCACGAAATGTGGTCGCTAGGACTGAATGGGGGAAAGCACACGCTCAGAGATAACTTGCATTTCATTTTTGTGAACTTGAAAACATTGAAGTTGTATATAATCAAGTATCGTATGCACAATGCTAACTTTGTGAAAAAAGAAAAGAAAAAAAAGGAAAAGGAGAACAATAAATGGGCTATTTATTAGACAATACTCCTGAATAGACTGATAGTTGAGCTGAATCATTTATATTAAAAAATTAACTGGGCACACTTGGATTGTAAATTATGACTCATAATTAACACCAAAGAAGTAATACATAAACAGTTTTATTATAAATTTCATTTTATATGTTGGCATGTTAAATGTGGTTCATTTTTCTTATTAAAATTATTATCTTTGCATATTGTCTGTTTTACAATTTACAAAAATGTGTTCTTATTAAAATCAGTTCTCCATTATGCCGCTGAGATGGATATTTCTTGTTGTCAAAACCCAAATTTATAAAAATTCATATCTGTTTTTATTACAAAAAGGCTTCTCAACTTGCACCCCTCCAAATATGTGGACATGTGCCTGTACCGGTGTGAGTGATACCCTACCTACAGCTTAATTTTGAACAATACAGAAGGGAAAGTAAACAAATCTTGGTAAATAAAACAATTATTAGATGATCTTGTTTTTGTGATATCTGGGATAATCAAGATCTCGATGGCATTTAGCTTCAGGTGATGCAAATGTACATGTAAATGTGTAGTCCATCTGCACAGATGAATAATTATCAGTGTTATTTTGTATGTCATAAATCTCCTTTAATTTATCATTGTATGGTGTAGATTGATTTCTCAATAATTTTGTTGTATCACTGTATTCACAAAGTTATCAGTTTCAATGAAGTCGCAAATCACGATATTCAATACATGTGAATTCTTCCCCATCTTTGTCAGCCAAGATGTAACTGCATCAGTTGCTTTGACTGCCAGGGTGGCCTTTAAAGAACTAAATAGATGCCCCAACAATACTTTTGTATTTGGAGTGAGTAGCCCCTGTGCAACATGTAGAGCTTGAGGTGGAAGCTTAGACTCCGTTTCCTTTTCCAGGAATTGAAGCATGGTATTCAGATCACTTGTATCAGGCCAGGGAGAATACATATCACCGTCTGACCAGAAACAAGGATTTTCTTTCACAATTTCAGTGTTATCATAAAATGCAAGGATATTTTGATTGTTGGCCCAAAGTTCTTTCAAAGTCACTTTAACTCCTTCTTTTCCAGGTCCTCTCATACTGTTCCCAAAAACTGCTTTGATAGAATTGGCAAAACGTGTATGATCTTGATCATTCATGTTGTAAAAGTGATTAAAATCTAATATCACTATTTCTTTTGGGTGATCTTTCAAAAAAGCTTTCACTTGATCCATCATCTCGGCCAATGTAGCTCCATATAAACCATGGACAATCCTAAACGCTCCATCTTTTGGTCTTAGAGCCACACGCAGATCAAGATAACGAACTCCAGCAAGTAATTGCTGGTAAACATTATAAGTCTGTGTTACAGACCAGTTATAAACTATCGACTTGACTTGTTTTGGGAAAAGAAACGCCAGTGCTTTCAGCCATTTGGACTCGCTGGGGCTAATCTCTAAGTCTTTCCTCAATGAAAAAGAACATGTATCGTGAGACCCTGGAATCACTAACGACTGCAGAGAAGAATTTTGTTTTTTAACAGGGAGCAATTCCATCCATTTTGAAGTATCTTTCGGTGTATTCATTATAGTAGCAAAGTACCTCACATCCGAACAGAGACACAACCGGAACAGTTGAACTCATGTGACCATCACAATAACATTCGACTCTTCCCAGTCTCCGCTCGGTCGTTTCTACAGTGCATAAATTCAATCAACAAAAAAAACAAATTATGGTAAACAATTATACCAAAAAATCAGCACGAAGGGTTTTCTTTTAATTTTCATTTAATGTTTTCCACATTTGCAATTTTTCTTATAAATTTATTTTTCACTTTTTGTGCACACGTATAACTTGGTCTGTGATTGGTGCACAAAAACAACCAATCAAATTAGTCGTACAGGTGGCTGAATCCAGTCCGCCTCTCTTTCCCTCATTCTTTCCAGGTTAAAGGCATGTCATGGAAGAGTTATTCAGAGTAATAAAAGGGCTATGAGAGTTAATTTTACTCTACATTCGGAGTACATTGACCATGTTGACTACTCGGATGGAGTTATTTTAGCTCCCATTAGAAAGGAGTAATTTAAACGCCGACTAAGGGTCATTCTGTCACCGTTTTTCTACTCGATTTTCGGAGTAAAAACTACTCTCTAAAATTTACAGTGTAGGGGCCATTCGGTGAATTCGTTCAATTTTAAAATAAAACCCTTAAGTGTTCATGCTCCACAGCAAAGTCACCTTCGGAAGGCAGCCAGAGTAAAAATAGCCTGCGTAGCTGGCGGTTTTAGGGGATTGGGGTAGCTGAGTAAAAACAGAGCGTTGTTTTGTTTGGCGCCAAAAGTTCGACCGTTAATGGCAATGTTTCATCACGCAGAGAGCTTAGCTCTCGTTGTCGATAGAAAAGGATAGAAAAGTCTAGCTTTTTGAAAGCTTTTAATTTACTCCTATAACTGCCCTTTCACATTACATCGATCAGCTCGATCTTTATGGTGAACTGTGTGTCACTTATCATAAAGTGTTATTTATAAAGCATTTTTGGTCATGATCTTTCGATTCATGTGGTGGCTCCTAAAAGAGCCGTTGTTTTGTGTCCAGTAAACAGAAAACTGTTTACTTGCTGCTGGTGTATTTGGTGACGGCTTTGGTGCCTTCGCTTACGGCGTGCTTGGCCAGTTCACCGGGAAGAAGAAGACGAACAGCGGTCTGGATTTCTCGAGACGTGATGGTGGACTTCTTGTTGTAGTGAGCAAGGCGGGAAGCTTCACCAGCAATGCGCTCGAACACATCTTGCACGAACGAGTTCATGATGGACATGGCTTTGCTGGAGATACCGGTGTCAGGATGGACTTGTTTCATGACTTTGTAAATGTAGATGCCATAAGATTCCTTTCTTTTGGACTTTCTCTTCTTCTTGTCACCAAGCGCGGCTTTCTTGCCGGCTTTCTTTTCACCTTTCTTTCCGACAGACAGTTTTGCTGGCATGATTTCGCTACAAGAATCGAACTGCTAGATGCAACGAATGTTCAACGCGATGACGAACCTATTTATATATGGACAACAATGGATCATTAAGACAAGAGGATCGAAATCCCCGTGTTTTCATTGGTCTAGAGGACTTAAATGTAATTAATACCGAAAACTTTATAACGACATTTGAAAGGCGCTGAAATTATTCGTTGCTGATTGGTGGATTTTGATCCGATCATTAGTAAGCTAACGGTATAAATAGCAAAGCGTTTCTTTGTAAGCATCATGTAGCACATTTTATGAATCTACTTCTAAAGCCATAAACATGTCTGGTCGCGGTAAAGGAAAAGCAAAGGGCACCAAGTCTAAAACCCGTTCATCTCGTGCAGGGCTTCAGTTCCCTGTAGGTCGTATCCATCGCCACCTTCGCAAAGGAAACTATGCTCAACGTGTTGGTGCTGGTGCTCCAGTCTACTTGGCAGCCGTTCTTGAATACCTAAGCGCCGAGATCCTCGAGTTGGCCGGTAACGCTGCCCGTGACAACAAGAAGAGCAGAATCATCCCCCGCCATTTGCAGTTGGCTGTCAGAAACGACGAGGAGTTGAACAAACTTCTTGGTGGAGTCACCATTGCTCAAGGTGGTGTTCTTCCCAACATCCAAGCAGTCCTTCTGCCCAAGAAGACCGAGAAGAAAAGCTCTTAAGCAGTTTCTACACTGCTCAGAAAACAACGGCTCTTTTAGGAGCCACCACATGAGTCAAAAGCTCATGACCAATGCTTGAATTAAATGTAATATTGTAATGTTCGAGAAACAGTATGAAACACGGTCACCATGCAAAATATAAGTTGGGGGCGAGCGTTTCTTGGCAAGGCTTTTTGGTTAGATCATGGCGCGCGCAGAGTGAGCGAGTGCCAACACCCGATTATTTAAACTTCTCGGTACTACCTCTTAATCACTCCTTCACAAAAATAAGGAAACCTTGTTCTTAAAAACCCAAACTTTTAAAAAAAGAAGGGATCTCTAGTCAACTTCTTACAAGCCAATGTAACCCGAGAAAACCACCTTTCAACCGTCCTTTCGCTCGCACCCCTTGGCGTACCAATGGCAACATTTCAAGGACAATTTCATCACACCTGTGGTGTTGTCTAAAGATATTTCAAATATCGCTTGTGTGTGTGTTTGTTTTTGCTTGTTTTTTTTGGGGGGGGTTCGGTTGGGTTTGGGTTTATCAGGAGGTTTAGCATATAGGGGATTGACTTTGTTCTTATGTGGTGGCTCTGAAAAGAGCCGTTGGATTGTATTAGAGCCTCTTATCCTCCAAAGCCGTACAGAGTTCGTCCTTGTCTCTTCAGCGCGTAGACCACGTCCATCGATGTCACTGTTTTTCTCTTGGCGTGCTCTGTGTAGGTGACAGCATCGCGGATGACGTTTTCCAAGAAGACTTTTAAAACTCCCCGCGTCTCTTCGTAGATCAGACCTGAGATTCTCTTGACTCCACCTCGGCGTGCTAACCGCCGGATAGCGGGTTTAGTAATGCCTTGGATATTGTCTCTCAAGATTTTACGGTGACGTTTGGCTCCACCCTTGCCCAAACCTTTTCCACCTTTGCCTCTACCAGACATTCTACTCCTTTTTTCTTCTTCTTCTTGGTTAAAATGGATTTAGACTTGATTAGATATTCGAGTCGTAGTTGGAAAACTGGTTTGAACAGACAACTATAAATATTGGAGTTGCGAACCACAAAGGAACGAATAGTTTCGATCATTTGTGCTCATTGTAATTTGCATAAGAAAGTCATCATCATAACAAAATCATCAAGCACACGCCAACCAACCCATGGAATTCAAAAGACACACTACTGAGATATTTAGAATGACGACCAAGAAATCAATCTATCCTGAGAATTAATATTACAGTGTTGATGCTATCTTTCGTTCTTATCGATTCGAATAAATTAGCTGCCAAAGCAACAAGAACAACAACGAAACAACAACAACAATGCCAAAGCGAACGCCTCACTGATCAGCCAAACAATTGAAAGTATTTTGATCACGTTTGGAGGCTTGATCCGAAGGCCGCTGGACTATGCTATAAAAGTGAGAGCAAAGTTCGGTCTTTCATAATTCGACTACGAACCTAACCGATCAACATTTCTAGCAACATGGCTCGTACAAAGCAGACTGCTCGAAAATCTACAGGAGGCAAGGCCCCACGAAAGCAACTGGCAACCAAAGCTGCCCGCAAGAGCGCCCCTGCTACAGGAGGAGTCAAGAAACCCCATCGCTATAGACCCGGCACAGTTGCATTGAGAGAGATCCGGCGCTACCAGAAGTCTACTGAGCTGTTGATTCGAAAACTGCCATTTCAGCGCTTGGTCCGTGAAATAGCACAAGACTTCAAGACAGATCTTCGTTTCCAGAGCTCTGCCGTCATGGCGCTGCAGGAAGCCAGCGAGGCCTATCTGGTTGGTCTTTTCGAAGACACCTAACTTGTGTGCCATCCACGCTAAGAGAGTCACCATCATGCCCAAGGATATCCAGCTGGCAAGGAGGATCAGGGGTGAACGAGCTTAGAATTCCTTTCCATCAAAACAACGGCTTTTTTCAAAGCCACCACATGCCTAAAAGTCAATAATCTTACCAATGTGCAAGAAAACCCTTTTACCCACCCATGTGATAATAAAGTCATATCAACAACAACTATAACGGCAACAAGTCTAAATAAGAATTGGAGTCGTTCTTTCCTGTGTGCTAAAAACAGACAAACATTTAAAAAAAACAAAACAAACAAACAAAACAAAACAAAAACAAAGCAAAACAAAACAAACAAACCAACAAAAATTAAGTATGTTCACTGCATCTTAAAATTGTGGGAATCTAAAACAAAACGAAACGAAACAAAACAAACAAACAAACAAACAAACAAAGCACAATTCTTCGCTCGATTTTTAAAGAAAGAATTCGCTACTGATTATGTTAGGGGTTAGGGCAAGCTATCCATGATTAAAAAATCGATGAACTTGGATTGAAATGCTTCTCAACAAATTCGAAAGCTAAGCAAAGAATCTTCTGTAAAGCGCTAAATCCAAGAATTCGTCAATGAAACCGTTTGAGTGCATCTGAAAGTGTGGCAATCAAAATAATAAAACAAAACAAAACAAAACGAACCAAAACAAACAAACAACAACAACACACCTAGTTTGCTTAGCAGAGCAACGGGTTTGATATAGAGATTTGTTCTTGTTTAGCTAAAGAAGGCCTCAAATTTTTCAACTATTTTTTGTTTACTAACAAACGTCGCCTGTAGGCTTTCTAGATACAAATAAGGAATATGTGTGGCAAGTTTTTCAAATTTCCAAGAAAAAAATACATTGAATTTGTTATTGTTAATAATTTCACGGTGAAAAAACTATTCATGAATTCCGCTCTCAAGCAGTAGCTTTAGGCCTCTTCAGCGACAACTTTGAATTGAATTGGCTATATTCAAGCATAGGAGTACTTTTCAAAATGTAGGAATCTTGTCAATTTGCAAACTATGAGTTTCAAGGAACTCCACTGTTTTGGTTTCCCTATTAAAGTAGGGTGGGGGATGTGGTGTGTGCGGGGTATGCGGTTTCAGAACAGACTGCTAGCAATGAATCATGACCTCTAAATGTGGGCTACCTAAGGAGCCGTTTGATTTGAGTAGGTGGTGGCTCCTAACGGGAGCCGTTTGATTTGAAGTGTCTCTTCTAGCTTTCTTTTCGCTCTTCTTTGGCAGTAGCACCGCTTGTATGTTGGCAGAACTCCCTCCCTGGGCGATGGTTACCCCACCAAGTAGTTGTTGAGTTCTTCGTCGTTTCGGACTGCTAATTGCAGATGACGAGGATGATTCTAGACTTCTTGTTATCACGAGCAGCGTTGCCTGCAAGCTCCCGAATCTCAGCGCTCAAGTACTCCAGAAACAGCAGCCAGGTAAACGGGACGCAGCCCCAATGCGCGTGCGCGTAGTTTCCTTGGCGAAGGTGACGATGAATACGGCCGACGGGGAACTGCAGGCCAGCACGTGATGACCGAGACTTGGATTTTACTCCCTTGGGTTTTCCTTTACCGCGACCGGACATTGTTTTCTATGGTACGAATGAACTACAAGGTTTTCAACTGAATTGGCTCCAGATATTTCTCTATCCTTTATATAGGCTTAGAGCGGATCAACCAACGCTATTCGGTGATATAGAAAATCATGTAGTCGAAAACAATACATTGTTGTGTTTTCGTTTTGGCCCGCAAACAGCTTGTAAACAAACCGCAAATCAATATCCAATCGCAGCCAGAAAAATTGGATCCGATTTTGTTGGACTCTTTGTCATAAATAGCAAGAGTGCTGCCCATCCATTCCATCCATCTAGATTGAGACCCGAGTAAAAAGACTTCATCAAGCTTGAAAATGCCTGCCAAAGCAGCTGCCGGTAAAAAAGTCGAGGCTTCCAAAGGCGCTAAAAAGGCCCCGGTCACGGGCAAAAAAAGCAATAAACGAAGAAGAAAGGAGAGCTACAACATCTACATCTACAAGGTCATGAAGCAAGTGCATCCTGATACTGGCATCTCCAGCAAAGCCATGAGCATCATGAATTCGTTCGTTCACGACGTCTTTGAGCGTATCGCAGTTGAATCGTCCAGACTGGCTCACTTCAACAAAAGTCTACTATCACGTCCAGAGAAATTCCAGAGAAATTCAGACTGCAATTCGTCTTTTGCTCCCCGGCGAGCTTGCCAAGCACGCCGTCAGCGAGGGCACCAAGGCCGTAACAAGTACACTAGTAGCAAGTAACTCGCTTGCACTAGGCATGAAAAACGGCTCTTTTAGGAGCCACCCACATGAATAAAAGCAATGATATAGATCAAGATGCTCTTTCTCTAGAAGATGTGTCCCCAAAAAATTCAGCGGGAAATCGCGCGCCGCATCCGCTTCGCTCGCGCGCAGTGATTCGAAAGGCATTTTGGGAAATCATTAATATGTAGCTAACGACAAACAAGCACTACCATATGAGTTTGATTTTAAAACAAAGCACCCTTTTCTACATAAAACTAAGTCACGATGTACATGTTGACAGTCCCTTTTAAAAATAACATCGATCATAAATCCCGGTCATATCAATATGGTTGGCACCTCCACTAGTAAGCTGGTAGGTAAGTGACCATATTTCGTATCTCGTTTGTTATTCTTTTCCTTTCCGTAAGCGACCACCTGACAATGCTAATCCTTATACTCTCGTAAAACGACCACCACCCCTAAAGCGACTACGATAGATTCTGTGCTACAAGCTCTATGATTGGTCCATAACATAGCATGATAAAATCAACCAATCAAATCAGCTTTCAAAATGAAATAGCTCTACTGGACATAAGATGGCCGCAAAAAGAATAGGAGTTTTGTGCTATTTTACCGCTATCACAACGATTGTATATTGCTATAAACCTGTGATCATTATCCATGGAATACTTGATCACGCCAGAGACTTAAACGATTTGGCGAACTTTATACGATCAACGCATCCCGGTACGAACATTACGCTTATCGATATTTACGATGAACTCCGAAGCTTTGAACCACTCTGGAAGCAGATCGAAGGATTCACAGAGAAAGCACGTCCGGTAATGCAAGAAGCTTCAGAAGGTGTACATATTATTGGCTTCTCCCAAGGTAGAATGAGATGTATTATTGAAAGGGTACCCCTTATCCTTAATAGATAATTTCTCAATAAAATTTATGCCGGGTCTCGTGACTGGTCGTTCCTTTGCACATTGAACTTTAAACTTTTTATTTGCACTTTAAGCTTATAATTTTATATCGTATCTGATTCGTTAAATGACCGTTCAGACTTAAAAGTTCTGAGAGATGCTTCGGCTTCTTTATTGACAATTGAACACAAAGATAATTTGCATAAGAAAACTACGAATTCTCTTGAGGATGATGGAAACAGCTGAAAGGGATTTTAAAATTAATTTTCTAATAAAATATTATTTTATTTTTATATTTATTTTTAGTACTTTGATATGGCTGGGTTAGTTTTATTATTATACTTTAATACTTCCTTTTCACTTGCTATTAATCTTTCTCTTTCTTGTAGTATTTTACTTCCTTTTCACTTGCTATTAATCTTTCTCTTTCTTGTAGTATTTTACTTAGATTTAAAGTGGAAGCGTGTTTGCAGCTTGAATAAAATAGCCTGTGATAAAATTCTAGGTTTATACTCTCAAGCTCCGACATTTCACTTGCAAAAGAGAAAATTTTTACATTTTTAATCTAAGATCATATGTATTGCCACTTTAATTACTTCTGAATTATGTAATATGTCATAAAATGATGCATTAAAATGCAATGTCATTGTCATGTGACATCACATGTCCTATCGCATTTTAATCCTGCACCATTTTGTTATGACCATATATCAAACTGGCACTTATGTCTCTGTACTGTGATAATTTAAACACTCTGGAAGATGAAGAGCACAAGAAAAACAAGAGACGGAACACTTAAATGCCTGTCTTGTGTTTCTAAACTTGCTTTTTAATTTGCACTCTCTATTTCCCATAACTTGTTTATATCACAGTATAGAGACATACATGAATATTATATATTGATTAATTCTAGTTTTTCTCTAATCTATTCCTTGCCTACATGGTTTTCACAAGCTATGGAAGCAAATGGAAAAACATGGAAAAATAACACCTTTATGTTCTTGTGAGCTTGACAGAAGTGGCAAATAAGCTAGACATTAGACTGTCTTATGTTTCCACTTCTGCTTCCATTATATACCTGTTTAGCCTGTGTACAGCCGTTTCCCATTCCCCGTAGGGGGGGAGGAGTGGGAAACGGCTGTACACAGGCTAATGCCTGTTCCATTGCCCATGAAATTTAAACCATATCTCGTATATACACAAGTAAACAAAGTGGCTCATTTAGGAGCCACCCACATGAATAAAGCAATAATGATGTAGATGCTCTTTCTCTAGTAAGAAATGTGCCCCAAAAAATTCAGTGGGAAAAATCGTGCCACTTCCTTTCACTCACACACAGTGATTCGAAAGGCATTGTGAGAAATCATAAATATGCAACGACAAACAACAAGCACCATCACTTAAGCACATTCTCCACTCATCACAGAAAGCACTCGCTCCGATCATTTTTACTCACTGCGAAATTTTGAACAATAGATTTTATTCCAAATGAGTACTCACTGGCTCGCTGCGAGTAATTTCTGCGATAAGTGGAGAATGGCCTTTAAGTTTGATTTCCAAACAAAGCAGCCTTTTCTATCTTAAAAGTGCAACTGAATTAATTTAGTGTTACACCCTTGTTGGACAAAGATCAAGGTTTATGATGATGTATGTTATATGGAGATCATTTTTAAATTCAATGAATTATTTTAAGGCTGTCAAATAGAAAAGGTGAAAAACTCCATTGAGCCACCTTAAAAAACCCATAAATGTGTCCTGATTAAATCAATATGATTGGTCCATAGCATGATAAAATCAACCAATCAAATCATCATGAGTTTAGCTTTCAAAAGCTGACAGTGCAAAGAAAAGACTCTATTTGGACAAACTATGGCTGTGAAAAGAATAGGAGTTTTGTGCTTTTTTACCACCATCATAACAGTTGTATTTTGCTATAAACCTGTTATCATTGTCCATGGATTATTCGAACATCCCAGTAGCTTAAGTGATTTGGCAAACTTTATAAAATCAGCACATCCCAGTACAAACATTACAGTTATCGATATTTATGATGAGTTGCTAAGCTTTGTACCACTCTGGAAGCAGATCAAAGGATTCACAGAGAAAGCACGTCCGGTAATGCAAGAAGCATCAGAAGGTGTACATGTTATTGGCTTCTCCCAAGGTAGAATGAGATGTATTATTGAAGGGTAATCCCTTATAGATTGTTAATAATGCTGGGTTACGTGACTGATCAGTTTGCACATTATCTTTTAACCTTTTATACGCACTGTTATATTAGAGTGCTTACATTATATCCGTACAAAACTTTGTAAGAAATTGCACTAATTTGCACTAATTAAACAATAGAAAACAAAGGATTTCACGCTATTTAGTACAATAATTTAGTTCGCTAACTTTTTCACAGATATATTGTAAGCACTCTATGATATTAGCTGAAAGGGATTTTTAAAGAATTTACTAATACTGATTTTATATCTATGATTATTATACTTTGATATTCTGGAATTAGTAAGCTTTAATTTTTATTTCCTTCCTTTTCACTTTCTATGATTAGTAACCTTTCTCTTTCTAGTATAATTTTACTTTCATATGATCTTAGATTAAAAATGTTAAAATATTCTCATGTCAGATGTCAGAGCTTGAGTCTGAGTATAGCCTAGAATTTTATCACAGTCTTTCTTATTCAAGCTGTGAAAGATGCTTGATCATGATTTCAAATATCTTATTAATAAAAGCAGGGCTTTAGGGCTTAAATATAGCGTGAATAATGCTTACATATTTCACAAATGCAAAAGGGGATATTTGATATTCAGCTTAATTCTTAATTAAATAGGGGATCGAAAGCACAACATTTCACTTTCTGACAATCATGCAGTTATGCTGAAACTCAGACCTTCAAAAATTGGTCAAAGTTTGGTTCTAATAATTCACCTAATCTATTAATTTATCTTTAGATAATTTGTAAAAGCTCTTACTGCTAGATCATATTCATATTGTTTTATTTTTTACAGCATAATTATAATAGTTCTTTCAGTAATCAAATTGTAACAAACCTGTTTAATTGAATGCCTGAGTTCTCATTATGTGGAAAATAATTACTAATAATAATAGTAACCTTTGTTCCTAGGTGGACTGGTGGCTCGTGGTATGCTTGAATCAATGTCAGATCATAATGTAGATACATTTATAAGTTTGTCATCACCACAAATGGGGCAATATGGAGGTAAGATGATGCATAGACCAACTTCTGGTCAAATGCCTTGCTTATGTGCCACACCCAAAGGAAAGAGTAACTACTCACTGATAATCACATAATATATAATATGATAATCAAACATTTATTTCCTATACAAATTTTCCTTTAGATTCTTCATACCTTAAGCCTTATCTTCCAACAACAACTGTAGAAAAAATGTACAAGTAGGTTTTCATTTTAATTTTTATGTAGAGTTGCTAAATTTATTTATATTACAAGGGAGGGAGGGAGGGAGGGAGGAAGGAAGGAAGGAAGGAAGGAAGGAAGGAAGGAAGGAAGGAAAGAAATGACCAAAGTATATTCACCAAATCAATTTCTTCTTTCAGATTTTTCTACACATATATAGCACAAAGGACAATTTCTGTCGCAAACTACTGGAATGGTAAGAGTTTTAATACGCTATTAGTCTCTATAGCTAGACCATAAAGATTTTGAGAAAGTCTTGCCCCAAAGGTTCAAACGTTTAAATAGATATTTGCTTGCCATAATCTGCTGTCAGATCTTTGGTTGGATCCATGAAAGCCTGATAATAATATAGTATATTTTTTATCAACAGATCCCTATCATCAAGATTTAAACCTCCAAACAAATGTATTTTTGCCAGTCATTAACAACAATAAGTCATCATCAATGTACAATGCATCAGGTATGTTTTTTTATTATATAAACTATAATGAAATACCAGGTAATCTCTAGCGCGAAAAAGTGATATCTTCACATGTGAAAATAATGATACCCATGTAATATCCTCTATATCATCATCATCACAATCATTATCGTCATAAACATTAACACTAAGTAATCATCCTATTACACAGAGTCTGAGAAGTACAAGAAGAACTTTCTAAGGATAAAGAAACTCATTCTCATTGGTGGACCAGATGACGGTGTGGTGACACCTTGGCAATCAAGGTTTCTATACACTTATTTCAAAAAAATGTTATCATGGTTCAGAGCAACAAGTGTCAAGCCAAGACGGAAATGAATGCTGGTTTTATGCCAGTAATGAATTCAAATCAGACTTGTTTCTAACTAATTTTCACGTGCTTGTTGGTAGAGTGCACTCAATTCTGTGATAACGAGTCTGATTTGAATACATTACTAGCACCAAACCAGCATTCATTTTGGTCTTGGCTTGATGCTTATTGCTTTGAACTGTGACATTTTTTGCAATAAGTACATATAGCATTCACTGTTGTGCATATTGGGGAGGGCTAGGAGGCAATTTAAAAGGTGTCCTGTACAGTAATCTTGATCAATTTGAAAACACATCAATGTTTTCTGACCACACTATCTAATAACACTCTCTGAGCCAAAGAAGAGCTGAATTCAAGGTTGAGCAATCTCAATCTCGGAGTCATTATCTCTTACAGTGACATGTAATTGCTCAATATTATTTCCTTTCCTTTATGATGAAAAAATACCCTAATAATAAAGCTGAATATACCTAATAATACCTTACCGTTACCTTACTGTCATCTTACCGTTACCTTACCATTACCTTACTGACCACATTCTACCGTTATCTTACCGACCACTTACCGTTACCTTACCGTCATCTTACCGTTACCTTACCATTACCTTACTGACCACATTCTACCGTTATCTTACCGACCACTTACCGTTACCTTACCGACCACTTATCGCCCACTTACCGTTACCTTACCGACCACTTACCAACCATTTACTGTTACCTTACCGACCACTTACCGTTACCTTACCGTCATCTTACCATTAGCTTACCGTTACCTTACCGACCACATTCTACTGTTATCTTACCGACCACTTACCGTTGCCTTACCGACCACTTACCGTACGGTACAGATTGTTCATAATTACCAATGTGAAATGGCCAATTCCCTACTGTGTGGGTAACAACAATACCCAGATTTAGGTTCTTCCAGTGATGGAATCAGCCAGAGCTAAGTGATTTCAACAAACATATGTATTGTCAGAAAGAAGAGCTCAGGGGGACTTGGAGGTTGAGCAGCCTGGAGCATGCTCCCATAGAGATCACACTTACATGATGTATGTCAGCATGATTTTCAAAAAGCACTGGTTTTGCTGTCGTACACTAAAACATTTAGACAGCGTTTTCATATTATCCACTCTGGAGAACATTTTCAGAAGATGCAATTTTGGTGGCTAAAATGCCATATTTTAGTTTGGACAGAAGGGCTATACCCATAAGACAAATGTTCAAATTTATCTGGATACGGTCATTTCAGTCTATTATTTTGTCTTTTTAGTCAATTTGGATCCTTTCAAGACTTTAGTAATGTGACTATAAGAACCATGAAAGAACAAGAGGTCAGTATACAATCTATAGATAGACAAAGTAGGTTAGCATCATTATTTTGAAGTAAAGAGATCGAATATATCACAAATTTTTCATATTCAAGAGTTCATTAAGAGTTTAAACTGGAGGGCATCTGGTGTGCAGCCAGGCAAGACTACAGATCTTTATTACAAAAAGTTGGTTTAAGTTACTTAAGACAACTGGGCAAAACCCAGCAAAGTCACTTTCACAGCTGGTCAATTTATCCAGTACCTGACCCCTTAAAATGAACCCTCTGCAAACTGTAAATTCAACACTTTGAAATGCATGTGCAGCAATTTCAATAAAAACAGTTTCCTCTAAGATGCAGTGGCTGCATTGTCTGCTTGTATTTACTCAGATTATTTTATTTTATCTCCAACTACAGTTTTTCAAACAAGATTCCTTTGGTCTCAAGACTCTCTATGACAAAGGTTGTGTCCATACCTTTACCTTCAGTGGAGTAAAGCATGTTCACTGGCACGGCAATAAACAAGTTTTTGTCAAAGCTATAGAGCCTTGGTTAACATAAAATGAACATTGATGATGGCAGGGTATGACTGTCAAATTAATTGACTGAAGAGGCCCAATGTGTTTTTGAAGAGAAATTTCGTAGTTAGGGAGTCAAACACATCATAATACATTATTTTGATTATTTGCCTCTCCCATTAAGGGCTAAAGCTTGCTTTTCATTGATCACTGTGATGGCAGAAAAAATTAATGTGTTCAGTGATCGCATTGATATGGAAACCATATTAGCAAGGGATCATGGAGATCATAGAGTAGATTTCGTATGACTGTGAAAATGGCACTGCATAGTCACAGCATGGTTTTGGAAGGAATTTTGAATGTTTTTATAGACAACACGGCACTGACAAGGATTGAAACAGTACTGTGTGGTCTGTTTCACACTCATACAAAATCTGCTCTAGCAATCGCAGTGATTGTGATACAAAGATCAGGGGCAGATCCAGGATCATCCTTCAGTGGGTGCAGACTGTTATAGAAATCTGAAACTGTCCAAAGGATCCAGAGGATATTTTGGACAAGTATCAAGATGAGACGTGCCCAAAGTTGTCTACGGAGAGGGTCCACACCCCCTGCACCCCTCCCCTAAATCTGCCACTGGATATATTTTTGTTCTATCTCGGCAATCAAAGCAATCATTATTAGACAGTGATTGCAGCAATTATATGGAATTGCTTTGATTGCTATGATTTCTACGATTGCTGAACACAGTTTTCTGAGATCATAAGATCATATCATATGGAACCAAGTTTAAATTATTAACTAAAGGGCCTCCACAGACTAAAGTAAGGTGTTGTCCATAACTAGTTGTAATCAATAACTAAAACTTATCAACAACTAAAATTACTTTATTCTCACATTCAAATGATCGAACCCAGTTTGTTATCAACAGCTTCAGTCTTTTTTCCAGTGTGTGAACTAGTCATCAACAACTGTTAATAATCGATAACACCAAGTTTTCGATAACTATTCTCTAGTCTGTGGAAACTCTAAGTCATTAATATTAATATATAAAAGTAAACCAATAATGAAAAAATGTTAAATTTTTGAAACTGTATGTTGATTATTGAGTAATATATAATGAAAAAAATGTGATCTTTTGTTGATATTGAAGAGTGCTTTTTCAGATTTTTAAGAAAATATAGAAAGTTAAAATGAAATAATTTTTGACTGTGCAAGTCACATCTTTATCTCACATATTTGTGCTTATTTTCACTAATTTTTATTGGAAAAATTTTTATGGTCTTTTATTTGTATGGACTTTTTATGAATACAGTGTCATCAATGTACAATTATACAAATTTATTTTTGACAAAATACTCAAGATAAGAACAAGATTATTTATTAATATACACTGTAATATTAATGCATAATTACAAGAAATAAATATTGCTTTGATTTCAGTTTAGGCTTAAGCTTATGTTGTTTTAGCTTTCAGTTACATGACTATATCATGAATGTATTCACAAAAAAATGCAAAACATTCACTGTGCTAACATGGTTATAATGTGATTAGCACAAAAGATCTTCGTCATCCAAGACTTCCAAGAATGCTCCATAAAAATCGTATGACCTCGGCCCTATCAGTATTTTATATATTGCAATTGTATTTTATTGGAGACTGTAAAAAGACCCAAAACTCTGTCCTCACTAACCAGTTGCTGTCAACTATCCGTCTTGGAAGAATACTGTTCTATTAAGTTTTGCATAGCGTCAGATTCATGATGTGTTCGTAGTGTGTTTATCATGTCTTCTAGCATATCCTCACCTTTGAGAAACACATCAACACCATGTACACTTACACCGATACGATGGTCAGTTATTCTATCCTGGAGAAAAACAATACCCTCGTCACCAAAGTGCTGAATTGTTAAAGTAAAGGACCTAAGTTTATGTCTAGCTCATAACAGTCATTTCAGGTTGATCTGTAATATTTTGTATGCCCACGTTGAAGAAATGGGGAGTGGGGGGGTTCATTTGAGCCTTCAAAGGCACATGTTGCAGCAGGCCTTTGTTATTTCTCATCTCCCAACTCTCCTTTCCCTTGGTTCACTCAGTCTAGGCACTTATGCAAGTGCTGCATAATTCATAGTAGGAGCTGCCTACTTTAAACCCCAGGAAAATATGGAACACAAATTAGATAAGAACCTCTCAACCCTTACCTGAGTAAAATTATATGTTCTTATTTTTTCAGATCTTTCAGCACTTCCAATCTATAAAAATGTTATTTAAACCCAAACAAAATATTATTGCAAATAAATGAGTTATACAATGTTATAGATGCATTTGTTTCTCTGTGGTAAGACCTTCACAGGAAGCCCAAAACCCAAAATAATGGATAATTCATGGGTTTCAGTAAAGCAAAAACAACCAATGGATAAGGCCAGCAAATTCAATGGTTGTATTGTGTTTATTTTGGGCTGCTTTAGTTTTGCAAAAACTCTTAATCTACTGCATCCTAAAATATGCCACTTTCGATATGATTGTGTTACTGCACACAAAGGAATCAATATGAGGCTCCGGGGAATAATGCTTAGTAGTGCCTAACAAAACAATTGTTGAGTTGTGCACCACTAAGCATTATTCCCCAGAGCCTCGAACTGATTCTTTTGTGTGTGGCATCTCAACCATATATCGAAAGTGGGCTATTGGGATTCTTAAGTGAGAAAGCCCAACCCCATTAAATAATCAAATACCTGAAGTCGTCTTGTCTTGTCTCTATCTGTGACTACTTGCTGCCTTTGAATATCATACAGACGTGTTCTTAACACTTGTAAGGCATTAGCTTTGTTCTAAAAAAAAAATTAAAAAAATAAATTATAATTGTTTTTTCCCAACTTGTGTATTGGCTACCTATGGTATAGTAGGTCAAAAAATCATGAAGATCGTAGGGATTTTCTCACCTTGAATTGTGAGCGTTCTTCTTGTGAGCTTACTACCATTCCAGATGGAAGATGGGTTATGCGAACAGCACTATCAGTTTTGTTAACATGTTGACCTCCAGCACTAAATAAATGAATGAATGAATGAATGAGCAAATGAATAAACAAAGGGATGGATGAATAAACAATTGAATGGATGAATGAATGAATAAATGAATGAATGAATGAAAGAATATATGAAAGAAAGAATAAATGGGTGAGCAGATGAATTATGGATAGATGAACAAAAGAGAAAATGCATGGATGGGTAAATAAATGAATGGATGAATAAATGAGCAAACAAACAAATGAATGAAAACATACATAAATGAATGAATGAAGGAATGAATGAATGAATGAATGAATGAAGGAATGAATGAATGAATGAATGAATGAATGAATGAATGAATGAATGAATGAATGAATGAATGAATAAGTGAACAATCAATGAATTTTCAAAAGTTTTGAATGTAATTTAAACTAATGTACTAAATGATTTACCATGACTCACCCTGATGCACGGAATGTTTCAATTTTGAGATCACTTGGATTGATTACAATGTCAATCTACGTTCAAAAACAAAAAAATTATTTAATAATGCTCTGAAAATATTTTTTACGCACTCTTTGCCTAGAAGGTTATATCTCAATAGACAAGGCAGTCCTAATGGTGGTAACTTGTTTTAAACAACTTTATACTTACTTCCTCAGGCTGTGGCAATACGGCAACTGTCATTGTACTAGTGTGTACTCTACCCATGGCTTCTGTTACTGGTACTCTCTGTACACGATGAGTACCAACTTCAAACTACAAAACAAAGAAAATCATCAAGATTTATACATGTACCAGTAAGCTAGAACATTACTTCCAAACTGTTTTTCTCTATCCACAATAGTTGTGCTAAGAACAAATTAAGGAAACTACCATACGATTACTGTTTGTTGTCAGTTGGCCAACAATTTTACCACAAGCAGGCTGGTCAGCCTTTGCTAAAGAGGCAAAACATGTGGCTTCATTGCTGCTGGTCAATGGTTCAGCTTGGTACTATTGATCTAGTGCTCTGCCCCTTTGCTCCCACTCTCTTCTCTCTCAGTGGTAAATATTTTTAAGGTAAGTATGAAACTCCACTGACTGCTGTCAGTGTGACTGGTGTTAGGTGGGTTGTCATGGTTGTCATGGTTACCTCCTTGCTGCCAAGGACAGGTGTGGTCCCTCATATGGTGACATTAGAGCCAATGTCCACCCTCATCATCAAGGATGAGTTTCACTAACAGATTAGCTATAACAGTTGGCTGATAGTGGATCTGGTAAATTATTCTCCATTTCTACCCCAAAACACAGTTCACTACTATTTTTCCCCAACACTTGACCAAATTTTGTACAATAATAAAGTCTGACTTACTTTCATTTTACCAAATACACCCATTCCTGAAATACTGGCAGATGCTTCCTAGGAAATAAAATTTGTGAAAAAAGGAATAATATTGTTGGTAAATTAAATAAAATAGAAGGAAATTCTAATAACTGTAACACGTAGCTGTTATACTCACCTTATATCCACCAGTATCATTAGTGCTCATACTCAATAAATTGAATTTCCATTGTTTATATACAGCAAATCTATCACAAAAAATATTTTTCTTACAACTGTAACTTGTCTTACAGAATGTTCAGTACATGTTTCCAAAAACATTTCATATAAAATAATTAACTTATTTATAATCACATTGGAAAATATAAACAAATATAAACTAACAAATTAAAAGTTAAAGCTACACAGAATAGAAAGAAGTCTTGAACAAGTGTGTGAAAGATCCTTGAGGTCCAAACTATGGACCTCTTTCTATGCCTGTAGTGTGCTTACCAACAGATAACACTTGCTCCTAACTACTTACCGTTGGTACATGGTAAAGACTTCATATGCAAATAGAGAAGCTTCTTGGCCACCTGCACCTAAAGTATGAATTCACAAAGAAACGATACATAAAGGCACAGATAAACCTTGCTTTCTGTTTTAAAAATACTAGTCCTCTAGATGGCATCACTGTCATCATCATCATCACCATCATCATCATCATCATCATCATATATTACAAAAAATAAAGAAAGGTACTAAAAGTGTAGAATTATTTTACCTGCTCTGACTTCAAGAATAGCATCATTCTCATCAGCTTCATCTTTAGGAATCAATGCATTCATAATTCTATTCTAGAAAAATGATATTCCAAAAAATTATTGAATTATTGAACAAAAATGAAAAGAGAAATATATATTCTCATGTGGGTAAATATAACCTTTTGGCACTGCTATGATGCAGCATGTGAAATTTTTGTATTTCTTATCAATAATGTACTGTTATCACAGATTACTAGCACAAAGACTAAATAACACTGTAGCATTGTGTTGACTGACCTCTAATTCATCAATTTCATTAAGAAGATCTCTGTGCTCTTCTTCTGCAATTTCTCCAAGTTCTCCACCTTCCCTTATAAATGCAGCAAGGTCTTCCAAATCCTAGAACATTTGTCTTGTGAGAAGAGGTTTTATTGTAACCATAAATTGTGTGTGCAGATAGTTTAATTACCATCTTTTTTCTTTGTGCTTCTTTCAATAATTTCACCAGTGGAGATAGTGATGCCAAGGTCTTAGACAGCTCTCTGTGTTCACTTGGGCTGAGATTCTGGCATAAACATTAAGATTTAGAAAACTGAATGCCAGGTAACTTAATATCTATCTGACTGACTGACTGACTGACTGACTGACTGACTGACTGACTGACTGACTGACTGACTGACTGACTGACTGACTCACTGACTGACTGACTGACTGACTGACTGACTGACTCACTGACTCACTGACTGACTGACTCACTGACTGACTCACTGACTGACTCACTGACTGACTCACTGACTGACTGACTGACTGACTCACTGACTGACTGACTGACTGACTGACTGACTGACTGACTGACTCACTGACTGACTCACTGACTGACTGACTCACTCACTCACTGACTCACTGACTGACTGACTGACTCACTGACTGACTGACTGCTCACTGACTCACTGACTGACTGACTCACTCACTGACTGATTGACTGACTGACTGACTGACTGACTGACTGACTCACTGACTGACTGACTGACTCACTGACTGACTAACTGACTGACTAACTGACTGACTCACTGACTGACTCACTCACTGACTCACTGAGTGACTCACTGACTGACTGACTGACTGACTGACTGACTGACTGACTGACTGACTGACTGACTGACTGACTGACTGACTGACTGACTGACTGACTGACTGACTGACTGACTGACTCACTCACTCACTCACTCACTGACTCACTCACTCACTGACTCACTCACTGACTGAAGCAAGGATATGATCATGGTTATTAATGTAATGTAGACTAATAAATGTGTACCTCAGGAGATGATAATCTACTAGAAATACTTGAGTGTTGCTGTAAGATGTTTTTCATATGTTGGTCCAATGCTTTATTGTATTTACTTGAGAAATGTCTGGCCATCCAAACTGGAAGTGCTGCAACAGAAAAAAAGCCAAATAACAATAAAATTACCACTGACACTTCCTATGTCTTTATTACAGCACTGATTACGACTCCTGCAGAGAACTTCAGAGCAGTAGTTGTATGATTGTGAAATGGTCCAGTGTCATGTTTTCTATGAAAACAATAATAATGAAATTTCTGCCATTATACCATGTGACCCAGTGACGGTACTGTTTTCACAGTCTTACAAAAACTGCCCTATTTTCATGTACTTACCAGGCTGCAAATAAGTCTCGTTTTCACTTTTTTGTTAATTTTTGTCTTGTTAGACATGGATTTTGACAGGTTAAATTTGCCTCTTGCCTGTCAAATGATCTCTTAACAAAATTATTTGCAGCCTTCTACTCATAAGTTATTAGCCCCTCCCCATCCTATCGGGTGGAGGAAACCATGATGGTATCCCTCATCCATGTATATATTACACTGTACAATAGGCAGACAGCTCGTACATAAAGCTTCCTTGTAAGTGAATGTCACTCCCCGCACATGTGCGCTTATTTGTGCACTGTTTTAATGTGAACTGCGTCTGCTATGGTACTACCCTATTGAGTAGGTAGTATCAGTAGGGTAGTACCATAGCAGACGCAGTTCACAATAAAAACGCAGTTCAAAAATAAACGCACATGTGCATTTTTACCTGGCGTTGGTTGCATCCGCAAACACCTCCAAGTCCATGTCAATTTGCACATTCTTCCAATCATTGTTTTAGGAATTTACATAACGCACATCATGACAAAGTAAATTCACATTATTTGCAAACAAAATCTAAGCTTTCATATTACTTTATGATATATGTATGTGAAAAAGAAGAGTTGTGATTTTTATGCATTTTGGTCCGCCATTTTTCTTTCATGAGATAATCCGCTGTACAGTACACAGGAAGCCCGCGCTACCGAGGAAATCTTATATGAAATATTAAAATAGTCCAAAGTTATGCCCTTTTTGATGATTATCTTTAAGTTTTTCCCAATTTTTAAAGGCGACTCAGACTGTTTCCGAAAATTAAATATCTTGATTTCTATCCCGCTCAAAGGTTGATTTAGGATCGAAGATTGTTGGGTTTCCTGTGCTGCTGAGAGTTCCTTCCTCGGTGACGTCATCGTTGTGCAATAAAGCCAGTGTGAGAGGTGAGCCAAGCAACAGTGTAAAATGTGACGAAACTCTGTCGAGATTGCAGAGAAGAAGTCCACTAAAGACGTCCATTAGAAAGATAAATACTTAAACTAAAGCTATGCAAAGTTTCACACCATCTGCTCCAGTAGAAGGAGAAAATACCGGCAACAAATCGAAGGCTTCTTCGTGCCACGCTTCAACAGCGCCGGCAAAAACGAAGCTCTCCGAATCCTCGCATGATGATAAAACTCCAGACTTGGGTGTTAAGAAACCTACTTATTTTCTTTTGAAAGAGGTAATCTTAAGTTAAGAATGTTTTGTACAACGATATCACACTGAAAAATGGCCGAAATGAACCGAGACACGAATTGTTTTATTCAAGTTGTTGTTCCCCACGTGGACGATAAACTAAATTTATTATCAACACTGTGTGGGCCCAGAAATTATATAATAACTTTAAACAGTAATAACTTACTTCACTTCGTAGCTTCAAAGATCTAACTCTCAATAAATCTTCATTTTGTTTTATCATTTTAAGAGAACATTGTCCAATGACTCGAATTACGTTAATTAAGGATGTTTTGTTTGTGCCAATTTGTTCAGCTGATCTTTGCCACCAGCAATATAACAAATTCATGTAAACTGTTGAATTAAAAATAAATAGAATTAGAGTTAACCCCTAAAAATCATTACTGCATGTATATTTTATTAAAGCTTTTTGAACAGAATTATGAATATTTTGGTTGTTTTTGTTTACTCTGATTACATATTATAAATGGTGTTGATCAGTTTTTCCTTCTTCTTCTTTTATTCACACTTAAATTATATCTTTTTGAAAGAATGGAGATGTGAAATCCAAGAAAATTATAAAGGTCATAGTAAAACCACAGACTCCAGGTAGGAATATTGAGGATATATCGCTGATACAATACAATGATGCTGGACAAGGGTTTCAATTTGAGGCTATCAGGCCAAAATAAGAAATGTACAGAAACTTGCTTGATAGCCTCAAATTGAAAAGTTTGTTCAAAGTCAAGAGTGTAATGCTATATAATGTATCATTGTATAGAGCAGTTCAAATATAAATGTGAAAATGGCACAGTCACTACAAAGCACAAGGTACATGTATACACTACAGTCAGAACAGTGCTTGTGATTTGTTCAAATAACAAAGAACAGTAAAACAAAACAAAGGACAGAGATTACATGTACAACCAAAGGCACTGTTCATCATAATCCACTTTGTTTTTGTTATTTGTACAAATCACAAGCTTCATTCTAATAGTAGTGGTTGACCCCAAAGCACAGCACTATCATAGCAGGAATGTTATCACAGACAATAACTGTCTTAATGCACTGTGGTCTTTTTGTACACTAGTTTCTTTATGTACCTTACAAATATTCATACCTTGAAGGTCGTTATTTTACTGTGTATTTATTTATCTTGTAGCTTGTATCAAAGCTTGTGATGTTGGCAGTTTGTTGGACCAATTTTTAGAGTATGAACAGAACCAAAGTAAGGGAAATAAAATTTCTTTTGTATCAGTCATCATCATTATCATCATCATCATCATCATCATCACTGTTATTGGTCGTTCCAATGTATATCTTTTAAAACTTGATCTCAATTATCTGATCGTGTTTTTTTACTAATGGTTCTTAAAAATTTTGCCTTAACACTTGAATAGCTATTTAATTTGCTATTGGGCTCAATATTGTATTGCTAGTATTGACTTAATATTAAAAAGTAATGTTTTTATAGGTAAATGTGTAACACTGGTTAAAGGATCTTCCATTACTCTTACTCCTATATCATCACCAAGGTAAGGAAAAGGTTGTAATAGTATACAGTTAAATTAAGTCTCTTTGAATTATATCTCATTCTCATGTCTCCTTTTTCCAGCCATATTAACAAACCCAATTTCACTGGAATTGGTTGTGATGCAAAGTCTGCTAACTCTCCACCAAATGGTAAGATATTGGAATGTACATATATGGAGCACTAGTTCAAATGATAGTATAGTATATATATATATAGTATCCTGTCACTATCTCCCCCCTCACTCTAGTTTAGTTTTCTTTTTTCTTTTTCTTTTGGCACTTTTTTCTGTTGTTTTTTTTTACCAAGCTTTCATTTTGTTGTCATTATTGTCCTTGTTGTTATCCTTGTTGTTGTTTTCACCACTGTTGTTGCTGCCTTTGTTTTCATGTATAGTTACACCATGTTCTGACATTTCTATTGTAGGACTGACACCTCCAGTTAGCCCACCGCTACAGAGCCCAGTGGAAAATACATCAACTTCTTGTAATAAGACTGCTTTAGTAGCAAAACCTACAGGAACTTTTCCCTCTCCTCAAAATACTCCTAGTCAACCTAAGAAGGTTTCGGAGAATATTCCATCAAATACTAAGGGAGCAGTCTTAAAAACTAAGAAGGCAATTGATGTTAAAAATAACAAGATCAAAGACACAAATGGCAATATCAAAAATAATGAGGAAACAGAAGCTAAAAATGAAATGTCAGAAGACACAAGTAGCAATTTAGAAATTAATAAGGCATCAGAAATTAAAAGTGACACAATGAAAGATACAGTTAGTAATGATATAGTTAGAGCTGTCAAAGAAGCGAAAGTAGATGTCAAAAAACCAGCTAACACTAAAGAAGTGCTTCATAAACCTGTAGTATCTAGATTACCTTCTGAAACACAAAAAGACAACCATGGAAGCTCAAGACAAAACCAACCCACAGGAAAATCAGATACAGTTGACCAAAGCAATGAAAGAAAGAGAGGCATTTCCTTAGATGATGACGATGATGATGATGATAGAAGTGATTACTATGACTTCAAGAGAAAAAAGTACTCAAAAGATGAGTGTTACTGGACAACTTCAGGAGAAGAAAGTGATGGCAGCAGAGGAAGGTATAACCACAGGAGCGATAGAAGGAAAGAATTAACACATCAATCCAGAAGTAGACATTCACACAATTCCAGTAGTGACTCGGATCACAATAATGACAGACACAGAAGAAGTCGTAGTCACCACAAATCACAAAGACGACATGAAAGAAGTCCAAGAAGAAGTCGCTCTCATGGACGAGATAACAGTAGTGATTCTGATGATGACAGTCATCACAGGCGAAGGCATCATCGTCGTCATCATAAGCATAGAAGACATGATAGGAAGTTGCCAGAGAAGGAAGATAGCAAAGAAGAGAATGTGCATCTTTATGATATTGAAAATGAACGTAAGAAGAACTTTAAGCTGGACAGAAGTATTAAAGAGACTTCTAAAGTAAGTAGAGAAAACAGTGTATACATAGATTTTATAAGAAAGCTATTTCAAACTCTGATGTTCTTTGTTTTGTTTTGTTTCTTTTAAGGTTTTCATTGGTTGAGCTTTGGTTATCCTCTCTTATGTAAATCACTAAGTTCTTTGATGAGGGCTGTAGCAGGACAGCCAAAAGCTTGACCAATTAAAAACCTTAAAGAAACAGAGATCATCTGAGTTTTAATTATGTCATATCCTGGTCAAACAGTTGTCTGTAACAAAACTCCCTCAATGTGGACACCTCTCTAAGGCAGACACATTTGCCTGGTCGCAGCTTTTTAAAATATCCCATATTGTCTGTAACAAAAAACCCTCTAAGGCAGACACTTAGAGCTGGTCCCAAAAGTGTCTGCCTTAGAGTGAGTACGCTGTAGTCTTTTCTTGTCTTTTTGGGGTGAGGTTATACAGTTATGTTAAAATAAACATTTTGTACAACACTTCATTATATACTTGTATCAGTGACAAAGTTATGTTAATGGTTGTAACAATTTTCCAGGAAAAGAGAAAGATTGTGTATATTGGGAACATAGAGAAGTCCATGTCAAAATCTGATGTCTGGACAATATTCAGGAAATTTGGTCCCATAGAGAAAACTACAGTCCATTACCGTGATGATGGGTAAGTTATGTTCCATAAAACTATTTCTTTGGAAAGAAGGGCTTCCTTTCAATATTGAAACTTATGTCATATACAATAAGACTTGAGCCTGGTTTTCACTTGCTAAATTTGTCCATTCTAATTCTATTGAAGAATAAAATTCCTTGTTTGGCACGATGGATTGCTTACCTCAAGCAATAAAATTTTACCTCACAAGAGAATTTGGTAGACTGCATTATACTTCCACTTCTGGTTCCATCACTTGTGAAAAACCATGCTTCAGTATGCAAATAATATTGGTATATAAGTGTTGGTTAAAAAATTGATCATTGGAGAGAAGCTAATTTTTACCTTCTGTTTACAGAGACAATTATTCCTTTGTGACATTTGTGGACCCTTCATCAGCTTTAGATGCAATAGACGGTACGAAAACCTTTGTATGCAGCTGTACAGGGGAAGGGCGGGTCAGGATGATTCACTTTGAGACAGTTCGGTAATTAGAAAAATCTTTTTGTTATTTTAGAGGGAAAAAGAGATCCAAAGCTAAAGCACCTAGATATTTGTTTTGGAGGAAGAAGGAAATTTTGTGGTGGAAGTTACGTTGATTTTGGTGAGTATTCAGCTGCCTTCCTACAGGGTCTTCCTACAATTAATGAACCTTTTATCTTCCTGATTTCCTTCCTGCGTCCATATACACTTCAGTTGTCAGGCAAATTGAATGACCCTCAATTTGTTGGCTTCTCTATTTTTGTTCATTGTCCACCACAAATGACTGACTTGCCTGATCAGTGCATGCACGTTTGAGTTTCTGGCATGCTTTAATATTTCTGAATATCTATGAATAACAAAGATGCAAAGCAAATGTATGCCAAATTTTTTTAATATTTACCTGATAAACAAACATGTTTTCTGATCTTTACATGTACTAACACCAATGGCACCTCTTTACAGTGGACTACTACCTGGGTAAACTATTGTGCATATACATGTATCTTAATGTATAAATACATCCATTTCTATAGATTCCACTACAAGTTATTTAGAAGAACAACAAGAAAAGGAAGGCAGTAGAAAGAGTTCTCATTCTAATGAAGAAATGGATTTTGATACTTTATTGCAAATGGCTCTCAAGAAGAAGAAACGTTGACCAATCTTGGAAGTCAAATTAATTCTATTGAAATTTTTTGGGATGTTCGTTGTAGACAAACCCTCAAATTAATTCTACAATTTAAATTTTCATGTTATCAATTGAATGAGATTATTTTTTCATACAAGTACAAAATGTAGTGAATTGTTACTTGAAAGGACTTGAGATTAAGTAGTGAGAATTAAATACAAGCCTTCTGCACTTCTGGAAAACAACATTAGACTAAACTTGTAGTAGTTAGTATATTAGACTGAGGACTAGCATAAACATAAGCACAATATTAATAATTATTCCAAGATTCCCACTGTAAAGCACGAGATAAAAGCAAAATTGTGTTCACACTAGTGAAAGACAAGCACTGGTAATTAGCAGTACATTACTGAATCTGTGTGTTGCTTGTGCCTGTGCTTATGTCACTAGTGAAAGACAAGCAATGCTAATAAGCAAAACATTACCGAGTCTGTGTATGTTGCTTGTGCATTAGCCTGGCCATCAGACACAGGTCGTTTAAGAGAAAGTGTAATGAATGATCTCTGACTGTCTGATAAACAAGCTAATTTTGCATATGCTCAACTTAAATGCAAATGAATTTTGAATTTAATTGGAAGAACTGAAATAGAAATTTTTGCAGATTTACATGTACTATTATCTAACTGCCTGTAAATGGTAATATGTGTTTAAGTTTACATCGTCATTATTTTCCAGATTCTCTGTAGGTATCATTTTGTCATACTAATAGGTTTGTTACTGTTTATTTTAAAAACACTATTGGTCAGTCAACAATTATTTGTAATAAGATATTAATTAATTATTAGCTATTAAATATGATTTTGAAAGATTTCCAATTCTACATATCTGCAAATGTACAGCAAAAATATGTTCATTTAGCTATTTACTCCGTCAGTACTGATATAATCAATATGGTCAGATATGTAAGATTATTTACTCAAAAATTAGACGTTGCTTGTGATTATGTATTACAAGTAATATTTCCTATTATTGAAAATTCTCATGGCCATGAAAACAAGTGAATCACAAAAATTCCATAAAGTACTGATTCAGCAACAGGCAGGTTAGTGAAGCAATTTTCAATAAACTAGACTGCAAGCAGTCCCACTTTTCCCTCCAGATTCAATAAAGATGAGTTTTTAGAATACGCAGACAAGCGGCAATGAGGACAAGTTAAGCCTACTTTTCCTCTCCCTTCTCCCCTCCTTAACTCGTCCCCATTACCACTTGTCCACTGCGTATTCTAAAAGCTCATCTTTACTGAATCTGGAGGGAAAAGTGGGACTGCTTGCAGTCACAATAAACTGACTTAATAGAACAGAATCAGTTCTATGATACTGTTTACTAGAAATACTAATCTATGAAATTATATTTTTAAGAAATATGGTGACCTCAAATTAGCATTACTGCTATGCAATATTTATATTCAATAATAAAGAAATTTGTGACTATTAATTATGGGTGTATGGTAATTACTACTTCCTTTAAAACTGATACTTATCTTTCTCACCTCCATCTGATCTTTCCTATAAAGTGATTGCAATAAACCCATGAAATAGTAGACTAAGCAGGTGTTTACATGGCACTAGGATCATCCAAGCAGGTGGGCTGGAGGAATTGAGGGGTGGGCCAAAAGAAATTTACTATATGAAAGGGGGTGGGTCATGTTTTTCTGAAAGTTAAACCAGGTCAAGGGACCCTATTTTCATATTTGGAAGTGGGGTGGGTCATCAATATAGTTCAATTCCTTAACGTGGGGGCTTGCATTTTTTTGTATTTGATTCCTGCAATTCCTCCGGCCCATCCCCTCCTAAAAAATGAATGCTCCCTAATGTGTTTGACAATTTTACGCTAACGCGTAAAGCTATACGTAAGCGTATGTAACGCTACGTACGTACGCCCCCAGTTTACGTCTTGGTACGCACTTACGTAGCGATGTAAACTTTTTGAAAACGTTGCGTAGACTGGCCCTCCTTTCACTTCCTTCTGAAGAGAAGTATAAAAGATTACGCTCTTGCGTACATAAGCTAACGTAGATGTGCGTAACGATACGCAACGTACGCAAGGCCCTTTCCTTCGCGTTATTCTTGATAAGAGAGACGCAGGGGTGGATCCACGTACGATACTCCGTCAAGAGGGGGGTGCAGCGTTACAAAAATCGAAAACCATCCAGAGAATTCAGCGGATATTTTGGGAAAGTATGGAGAACAAAAGGGCCAAAGGGTCGCCTTAGCAAGGGGTGGGGGTAGGGGGGTGCGCACCCCCTGCACTCCTCCCCTAAATCCACCCCTGATATATTTAATGATACACTAACGTTGCGTTTCCCATTGCGAAAGAGATCTCTCCGCACCGGAAACCAAGGGATATTTGTCGAGATTTGCTATATGTTCCTCGCCCAAAAGGAAGGAGAAAACATCACTTTTGTTCACGGAGCTCTCGCACCCAGTTCGGGGGGACCAGACCCCATGTGATTGATAAATTTTGAGGTCAGTGGTCTTCGCTTTCGATATTTCCCGGATATTGTTCGATTACACAATACTTTCGCGCGACATAATTACTCGTATAGCGCTGCGCGTAGGTTCCAAAAATAGCCCTCTTAATAGATGCATGACTCAGACAAACAAAATTATAATAAAAAGAACACGAAGAAACATACATTTTATTTCATTGTATTTTATTTTATTTTATAAAACATTGTTTATTTTCAAAAACAGTGTCATTAAAAACCGAACGGCGGAAATCGGACTCTAGGAGATGAAAAATATTTTTTTCTGACGTTTGTTTGTCCGAGTTGTGACGACATGCAACAGATCGTTTCGAACCGGGACGATTTCTTTCTTTTCCGAGACGAAACTTATCAAAAATTTGGTCAACATATCGTATATCGGCCTTAAATACGCCAGTTTTAAATTCAATGCCTGGAACTCCAACAGAACAAACAAAAAAGAGCTGTTCCCGCTTGAACAAATGCCGCAGGGGGTCTTAGTTCTTGAAAAATTAATTAAAACGGAACACTTCTATTTAATTGAAATTGGTTTGATGGTGCCACAACTGAAGTAGCGCTATTCTGTCTCTTTTATTAAATTTTTAATTAATTCTTCGAAAATTAAAGTGGGATTCGTACTCAAAATAACCTATCAAAATACTTGCCTGAGGAAACAGACATTCCTTGAACCCATTCAAGGAGGTAAGCGAAAGGAACTGTACACTTTATTCATTTTCGCATGAAAGCAATTTTATTTATTGCACAGTGTAATTAATTAATTCTAATACAGTATTACGAAAGCATTCTCACTTCAACAGCGAATCAGAAAAGGTATTTCGTGTGGATGTTTTCGTAGTAATTCTTCCTTTTCTGTGCTGAAAGTATTTCGTATGACTGGGTAAAGGGCACGGTCACTGGCACGGTGCGTAACCGTGCCGTAACCGTGTTAGTGAGCGTGCCGTTTACCAATGTTTTTATAGATATTTCGTCACTGACACGGTTACTCATACGAAAATTGCTCTAAAAGTTCAAAGCAACTGAGAAAGAGATAGGTTACGTGATCGATGTACATACGCATTTACGTATCTGCATACGCATTTACGTATCTGCATACGCATTTACGTATCCCTTTCTTTTTCGTCCCCTGATGACGGATAGCTTTTGGACAACGTTAAGCGAAATACTTGGTGTATGCAACACCAAGTGTATCAATAGATGATACATTCATTGATATTACAGTCTATTTGATAGACTTGGTGTTGCATAAAATGGGTGTTGCATACACTCCAATTAAGTACTTACCAACGTTACGCGCGCAGTAAGGTTCTCATATAATAATCACCGCAAAATACTAACGAGTAAACTAATTTGGCTACGTCGGTAATGTATAAAGCTACATTAACGCATGCAGAACGTACATTACTGCAAGAGACCATAATACTAAGAGGGCGAAACTCGCAGATTGATGTCTGCACTATGTGCTAGGCGCTTAAGATTAGTTTTAGTGATAGGAAGTTGAGGAAGTTCATTTTTACGCGCGCGCATACACGACCTGTTTCTCTTCTGGCAATCAAAATTCTACCAAGCACATCGCGACAGACAGACAGCAATACCAGTTTCGCTCTCTTAGTATTATGGTCTCTTGATTACTGAAGGTCTCTTGATTACTGACGTTTCGAGCCTTCTAACTCTCCGGTGAAATACACGGGGTGCCTCGAAAGTTCGTACCCTTGTAATAGCTTTTTATTAACCGGCATTAAATTATCCCAATTCTCATATTGTGTCTACTAATATGAGGAGTTTCAGCAGTCTACTTGGCCTCCTTTGTTTTTTATCATATTATCTAAAATCCGCGGTATCAAATGTGATAACTCTTGGCGGGATAATAATAAAAACTGCACATTTTTGCATGGCTACTTAAATAAAACATTCGCTTTTTTCAAGTAGTTTTGCGTTTTTTTTAACCGCAGACATTCCAGACAGTCTGCCTGTAGATCTCGATCTTGTAATTGATATGGTTTATTTTTGCTATACGTTGAAAATGAATGAACAGAAAGCTCGAAAAACTCAAAACTGCTAATTGTGAATGAAATGGCGGAACACGAAAATGCGCTTATTTGAAAAGAGCCAGTTTTGAGCTTAAAATTGAAATGAATAGCGTCTATAACCTGTAAGGCCTTTAAAACTAAGAAGTCTTCAAGATGTTTTAGGAAATGTCCAGAAAGTGCTTTTCCATTAGCCAAAATAAGATAATAAAAAATCAGGTGCACAAACTTTTGAGAGACGTCAGAAATCAAGTACTGTTATTATACGATATTACATTTTTGCATTTATATAATAGCTGAAAAGAGAAAGCAATGAGACAAAAAAGTAATAAAAACCGCAGCTAAACGCAACACCAACGCAAATGTAATTGAATTTACGCAAACACGTAACGCAAATAAAATGTTATGAATTTCTACTGAATGTACTTGAAAGGATCCTTTAGCACGCGGAAAAGACTCCGAGACAGACACGTAGAAAGTTCATCAGGAATATCTGCAAACAGATTTCTTCCTGCTATAAAATAATCAAAGCATTTACGTGTTTGAAAGCCATGGTAAATCTTAGCCAGAAGCCCCAAGAAACGTACTGGCAACATTTCCTTTGACCAGTGTATCTCATTTGGATACTGTTCAGTTAGCTCCAAGGCAAAGATCTCGATATGAAGTGGAAGGAAGTACTTAGAAAATCCCAGCTCGTTTTCACACAAAACTTTGACAATTCTCAAACACATTAGTTTGCACGGGGTTGACGCATGGTTATTCAAAAACCGTTGTGCGTAAAGAAACCTAATGCGCCAAATATCCTCAGGATCGTTGTCTGTTGGCATAGCAACCAAATGTACTCCACGGTCTATAATGTGTTGCCTGAGGGCGTGGTCAGGCCAGGATGAACTTGGGGAATCTATGGACGTCCATTTAGAGTTGCGAGGCCAGAAATCAAGACATGTGAGTGTAGGAACAAGGTTGACAACACAACCGAGATTGTCTTGGAAACTAACTTGCTTGGGATGGAAATAGGTTTGGAAGCTTTTGTTTTGTTCTAACGCTTTGCCAACTAGCTGATGAACTTGAGAGTTGAGTTTACATTCTGGTGAAGAACCTCGCCATTCCCTTGAAAAACATTCAAACGATTTGCGAACCAATTCCTTGAATTGCTTGCCAATCAATTTAGAAGAAAGGTACGAAGCAACCGTGGAGTTTGATTCCACGAGATAAGATCCAAAGCGTGTATGGATTGATTCTCCAAGGGACGGGTGAAGGTCGACAGGTGTCGGGACATCAGTTCGTCGTATTCTTGCACAGCTGTCGAGATGTAAAACTTCCTCAACTACAAAATCAAATTTTGAGATTTCATCAAGAATAAGAAAAATGTCAATCTCATTTGGCCCCTTTATCTCGTAAAAACACGATGGTCTCATTTTTTGAAAGCGCAAATTGGCATCCATTGCTTCCACAGCATCTAAAACATCGTTTACTTTGCGTTCTATCTTAGTCATTTCCCGATGAAAACGGCGTCTTTTGAACTCAACTGTAGTCTTGTAATATTCATTCAGCGCTTGCTCAAGCTCCTCCTTGACGTATTGTACTCCCAGGCCATGAATACAAACCAAGTTCCCATCATCAGAAATAGTCATTTCTAAATCTGCGTCTTCTTTCGCGTTGATTACAATATTCTTTAGATCAGGATCTGACGCTGATGGACTTCTCAACAATCCTTCGTTGTATATTCCGCTCTTTGTAGCTCCATTGGCCTGATCTGAGTCTAAATACGTTATCTTCCCAAAAAGGTCTTTGTTTCTCGTGCTAGAGTAATCCACCATTGACAGATTGAAACTGCGAACATGCATCGCTAAGCTCATGTAAATTTTAATCTTCCTTTGACAGCTAGTAGGCTGTGTTTGCTAAAAACCACAGTTCAATTCAAACTCATTTTCGTGTACTTTGGCTAACAATGTGATACAATGGGCGCTCACGTCACGTCGATTTAAAACTTTTTGAAATACTCCATTTAAGATCAGCATAAAATTGTCTTCTGATCATTTCAAGATAAAAACTCAACAGCGACCACTCTGAAAAAAACCGTAGGCAAAGCAAGTTGAGGAAGTTGAGGATGCTTGAATCAACCACAATTGTTCGCACGGTGGAACAGACTAATTGCGAGGTGAGAGAAGAGTAAACGAACGAGGCCAGTAGGATGACATCGGAGCAAACAGGATGATTTCTATAGCGAATGAACTACAAGGTGATATACAAATAGTGCACTCTGAGGGCACGCACATTTGAAAGCATGAATTTTTAAAACGACATGCTTATCTATGTCTTATTACTCAAAGGCAAACTCCCGGTCGATACTGGAGAAATTAGCGCGCCGCTGAGCCTATCGAGGTAATCTGAACCAAATCTGCTCAAAAAACTTATTTTCGAGCGAATTAATGGTTTTGATGCTAAAAGGTTAAATAGCAAAGCTGTATCCTTCTTAAGAATAAGACGGTAAAAGCACGATCTTTTTTACTTTTTTGGGCGAATAAGGATTTAATAGGTGTATAAACAACAACATGTTAGTGAGGTTTTTTTGCGAAAACTAAGAAGAGGTGGTTATGCCTCCAGGGCTTTCTTCCTGAACTTCCTAAATCTCTAGTAAATAGCATTAGTTTGATGAACTGAAGAGTAAGTTAAAAGGTGAAAGAAGGATCTGGCACGATATTTCTAGGAAATCATGTTGGGGGCGAAATCAACAACGAAAAAGAGTGAAAATAATCATATTTCCGCTCTCTAATTTTGAAGCTCAAAAATGCATTTAGCGTTTTTATCAATAAAAAGGCAAAAGTTTGGTTTGCTATCTAGCGGCGTTTCCACGTAGACTTCTTGTATCGTATTTTCTTTTATATTGTCGTGTTCACAAAACAAACTAATTTTTTTAGGTTTCCAATGGTTTTGAGGAATACAATATTTTATCGATATTTCATTGTCTGCATTCACTTTGATATAAACATTAAAATGATTTACAACACAACAGCTGTGGAGTTTTACAATGATTTCTAAGCACAAACACATTTGATGCAAGGTGTCTTCAAGGTTAGAATAGCTGACAAACCCCTTAACTCATTCAAGAACCGTATAGAAAGGTTCTTTATTCCCTGAGTAATACTGCAACGAATTTAATTTAACTAATAATTATGTAATAAATATTATATAAATTATTTAAATTATAGTTATCTGAGTTTTCTCTCTACACTTTTTCGGAAATGAAATTTTCAAGCTATTTTAATTAACATATGGAGTATTTTCGTCACAACTTTTTAATTTTTAATGGGGTACACAAAATCTATTGTTTTCCACATAATTGAACGAGAGAACAAATATACCGATTTTCTTTCTGGATATTAAGCAAATTTTATATATTAAACAAGGGTTTTTTCTCCGACTTCACTAGCAACTTTTATAGGACAAATATATTTGTAAATTAATATTTGGTCAAATTTCTCATTTATACAAAAAGAAATTCAAAGAAAATTTATCACAGAAAAATTGCTCGCGTGGAAAAATTTTAGATAGTCGCGCTTAGCATGAAATCTAATCAGACTGCACGTTGGTGCTAAAAGGGTTCAAACACAGATACGTTAATTCATGTTAATATTTTCAAGATTGAAAGACAAATAGTTCTTTGTCAAGGCAATTACAGCAATTTTACAGGCAATTTATCAAAAATTACATGATCATAATCGGCGCAAATAAAGTGTTGATCAGTAGAATACAAACACTAAAAGTGTGCAATACTTTGCACTATTTAGTACTAAATAGCACTAATAATTAAACAATAGAAAACAAAAGAAATTGCACTAATATATGGCGAAGTGCAACAGTGACGTCACAACTCAGACAAACCAATCAAATTTTTCATCTCCTTGAACCCCGCCGATTTCGGTACTTTGGATTTTAATGCCTATTTTTTTAAACATAAGCAACGTTTTCATAATAAAATGTAGGTTTTTAGTCTCCGTGTGTTATTCAGTACGATTACAGTTTCATAATGTTTGTTGAGTCATGCATCTATTTCGCGCGCAACGCTATTAAACAATAGAAAACACCAGAATTAGCACAAAATAGCACTATTTAGTAGACTCTACTTGTTATGTTGCATGCTTTTAGTGTTCGTAGAGTGATCGCACTTAGAGTGATGGCACTTAACCCGTCAAATAGATAGTAGTCTAAAAGACGGTAGACGCTACTTCGATTGTTTTCTTTTATTAGTACAAAATCCTTTGGGCTACGTGCACGATAAAGCTCAGTCATTCGTAACAAGACAAAAGTTTTAGCACGTAGCCTCGTTCTGAGTTCTTGAGGGCCACAAGTTTACTAGTGTTGTACTATTTAGAGCTACCCTCAGTAAATAAAGTTGTTATTATTATTATTATTACTATGAGTCCTTTGTATGCAGCAGGTGAAGCATATCTCGCAACTGGACTATTATTAACGAAAAGTAACGACAGCTAAATCTCTGGCACCCTGCGTTACTTTGAAGAGAGTTTTCGAAAATATGCGCAATTAGAAACAAGCCCTTTTAAGGCTCGTGACGCAACGCTTCCTCGCCCACAACGAGGGGGCGTTGCGTGACAAGCCTTACAAGTGGGCTATGAAGGGGAGTAACGCAAGGCCTAAACACATAAAAATATGCATTTACAAACTAACCTATATGACTGTGTGAACGGGGAGACATGCAGGAAATTAACGGTACCTCATCCCGTCAACCCTTTCAAAGCGGACACCTCTAGCACAGTCATACTAGTGATAATGGTTCTTGGTAGCCCGTGACCAGCCGTTACCCAACCCTCCCCTTGCAGAAAAAAACTTTTCCCCATATGGGGGAGGGGTGGGTGACAGACTAGGTTCTTAGTAATATGAATATAACCAATCGATTTCTGCAAAGTTCCCCTTTCGGATGATCCTGCCAGGTCTGCCTGATGTTTTAAGAAACTGCGTTACTTCTTCACATTCACCACGACAAGGAATCATACCGGCAAAGTTCAAAACTAAGCGTTGTAGTTGTTCACAACACCGTGCAATCTTTAATACAATATCTTTATCGATAGGATGACCACCGATTGCTACTTGCAGGACTCTCAAGTGGGGGATACAATGAGATTCGATGCTTTCCAAAAGGTAGTCAAGAGCAACATCCCTTGTATAAGAAATATTCAATTCTTCTAAACTATTTGCAGATTCGCCGAAAATTCCTGAAAAATGTTCTCTTATAGATTTGGAGTTGCAAAATTGACTTCTATGAAGATCCAATGATTTCAAATAGGGGCATGTTTCGACTAGAGTTAGTTTTTCAGTGCCGCACTGAATCAAAGATCCCTTTAATTCCTCGGAACCTGCTAGTGATAAACTTATAAGATTAGGACAGAAACGACCAATTATTCCTATGTCTAAATTTGAAGTCCTTTCAAGATGAAGCGTTCTCAGTTGATTGCCAATCTTTTTGAGGAATGCTGGGAATTCAGTGCAAAGAAAAAAATCTACTCCATCAAAATACAAGTGTTTCAGGTGCTTCATTGTTTGTAAATGTGGAAGACATTTTCCATCAAGATTGGAACATCGATAGATACAAAGAGTAGATAGTTCTGGACAAATCTTTGATATGTTTTCAATGGATTCAGTATCTGCAGATGTACGAGAGATGTCTAGGCACTTTAAACTTGTGACACCTAATGACAAAAAGCTGTTACTGAAGTACACTGCTTTCTTGTCAACGCCGACGTAACCGCCTCTCTCACTGGAACATTCAGCCAAAGACAGGCTTTCGAGTTGTGGATGATTTTGCAACAGCAACAATACTCCCTGACCTGTTATCCTTGTTGCTGTCAAGTTGATTTCAACAAGTTTTGTGTTGTTTTTCAAGGCTTTAAAACCATCATCTGTTATATTTTTACAATATTCAAGATTAAGAACTTCCAAATGTTTGCAGTGTTCACCAATGCGAACAAGAACGCTGTCACCGCATTGACGACACCAATTTAAGTCAAGACTTTGTAGGCTTGGTAGATGCACTGGTATTTCTTGTAACATAAATGAACAGTGGGCCACTGAAAGGTGAGTGACTTGCTGATTGAAAAAATGAAAGAAAGAAAGAAAGAATGACCCAATGTAAGATTAGCCCAGCTAAATTGGTTATCATCGTTAAATAAAGATTATTATTATTATTAAAGAAAGAAAAAGAGAGAGAGAAAGAAAGAGAGAGAGAAAGATTAAGAAAGAAAGAAAGAGATAAAGAAAGACAGAGAGAGAAAGAGAGAGAGAAAGAGAGAAGAGAGAGAGAAAGAGAGAAAGAAAGAAAGAAAGAAAGTAAGAAGGAAAGAAAACAATAAAATTATGTTTAATTAAGGTGGCTCAAATAGTTTTTTATTGACTATACTTTCATTTTTCATTTGATGAAGTGAACAACTTATTTTTACCAACCAAAATGGTTTTCTCGCCAGTAATTGGACTTGGATCAAAGTTTTAATTTAAGTATTTTCCACCTTGATTCATGTTGCCATAGCAACGATTAAGATAATATGCATTATCTATGTTTTTGCATTTTATTCAAAATCGTTTGGATTTAATAAAAAGTTTGAATTGTGTCCTATTTTCTTTGCATTGGTGTATAGTTTATTGCCCATATTGTCTAGAGCTGCTTGAATTTGAGATATTTTAGAAAAACTGATTTCTGCAATCTTTGTTTATCGTTGCCGAGGTAATGCCAATCAAGCTGAACTAAACACATCCATTCAAAAATTTCATCTAAGCCTGATAACTGGAGCAAAAGGTACATTTTAATCTGCCGATGATGAATTATAATTGATTAAAAAAACACAAAAAAATGAGAACAACAATGTGAAGTCTGTAAATAAGTTGCATGATAAAGAGAGTGATCATCTGAGTTTTAAGACTAGCTAATGAATTGACTGACTAACCTGACATCTCATTATGGTTGTATGCAAATAATAATCATCAACAGAATGAAGGAATCTGAAAATACTAAAGTCTAGGAATGTCATCCGATGGTGCAGGAAAAAAGGCAAGTGAAAGCTTTTAATTTTTTTGGCTTCGACCAAGATAGCGAGAATCTCATGAATCTGTCTTGATCCTGCAGAAAAAATTGATGATTTAGATTCATAAAAAATGATTTTCTGAAAGTTCCCCTTAAGTCCAGCAATAACACACAAGACTCACAAAGACTCACAAAGGTAATATCAACCATCATTAATTAAATTATAATGCTGATATACTAATGAAAATTAATTGATTGCTATTGCAATTATTATTTTCATTAAAGGCAACATGGTGCAACATTTTCTGCAATGATGTTGCAAACAAGTTGCACAAACCATTACTGCATGTAACATACTCTGCATTGCAACATATTTTGCAGTACATACCATTGCAAGGAAAATTGCAGAAAACATGCAGAAAACATGCGGATCCGGGGGTTGGCTAGGCGGCCAATGACCCCCTTTTTTAGTTAGGGCCCTACTTTGAGGAAGGTATGTCCCCACCAACATGTTTTGTAAAATGGAAAACAAAAATTATTACCTATAGAACAAAATTCGTAGGGTCCAACCTCTCGATCTGATTCATTGTACTCAAAGTGCTTGCATTCCTTCTTATTAGGACACCAAAATTCAATGTTTTGGGCTATTTCAAGCAAACATAACTGACTTAACGATGGATACATCGTGTTTGCCTTTGTTTTGCGGTAGTGACTAAGAATGATACGTGATGTTGGTGCAATATTTTGGAGCCCGCGCGATCATTGTACTGCGGACGCTGATAACGGCATGATACTTCGTGTATGAACTCATAATCTATCCTTTATACAAACACAGGTTTTATTTGTTTTAGTTGTTTGTTGTTTTGCAGGGACTTAGGAGCGCAATTTTTGGTAGGCCGGGGTTCTAATATGCTATTTTCTCATAGCAATATTTTTTGCTAGACTGCCATCAACCATACTTTGTCGCAGAAACCAAACATGTCAAACATACAAACATGATTTGTCCAGTATTTGCTTTATGAGGTGCTAAGTATCGTCAGGTCGTTGAATCTTGCCAAGGGCGCTAAGGCAAATATTGGTGGTTTTCTGAGCCGTTAGCCTTCGATATTTTAAGTCAATAAATTGTCACTTATCTGTTTTGTTGTATCCTGGCTTGATTTGCTTATTTTTTCGTCGATTAGTTGTGTATAAACACTACAAAATCCGCCGTGACCAACGGTTCAATCGTACATAACGAACTACTGCATCCTAGCTACCGCGTGACCCATTACGTAAGCGGTACGCGTCGGTTAATAAGTTAATATCCCCTAAATAACCAAGAAAAACCATTGGTTATTTAGGGGATTTGGGATTAACTTATTAACTAATTAACCGAGGCGTACCGCTTACGTAACGGGTCACGGGGTAGCTAGGATGCAATAATAACACAATACAATTTATTAAAGTATACCCCGAAATTTTACATGGTATTACTTAAATTAATTAATTTACAAAATGTATTTATGATAAAATAATTTTTAGTAGTAGCCGGGGGGGTACTCAACCCCGTTTTGGATAGGGGTGTGCCGCCGGAGCTCTAAAACCTGACCCTGTATAGCAAATATATGGGAGTACCCCCCCGGAATAATAGAATTTCCTGGTGCAAATAGAGGGGGGGCACAGATTTTTACGCTCACTCTGTAAGAATGTTATCTGTGTATGTATGTAGAAAGGGGGGTCATCAAAAATTGAGCAGTTACCTTTTTTATTTGCACCAGCCCTCCTCCCTCCCTGTAAATAATGACCAGTCCCTTAAAGCTATCAACCATGCATAAATGATTCACAAAACCTTCTTTTGAATTTGTAACACAAAACTGCTATCCGTCAAGATGAAATGCAATTTTTCCCATGAATGAAAGCAGTCAACTTTCCAAATATACTGTTTTATATCTGAAAACATTAGGATACAGCCAGTACCTCAATTTCAATCTATCTTATTGACATAGCAATATAAGTTCAGACAAAATCAAACATTCAGGCCGTATCACGTTGCGTTACTTGGAAACAATTTAAACTATCTAAAATTATGATTATTAGTTGATCAGAAATGACATCTTAGCAATTGTCTAAATCTCTCATCTCCCTGCGTTGCCTAGAAACAGACTTAGCAGCTAACCACAACAATAACTAGATTTTACAAAAAGTCAGTTAGATCCACTGTGTTATTTTGGCCAAGTTACACAAGCTTTGCCTACAGCTACAATTAGCTGACTCTTCAAAGGTCTCGGTGAATAAAATGAAACATGTTTGCATTTTGATCAAACATAAATAATATAAAGAAAAGTCGAGTCAAATTGCCGTTTTCGTTTCCTGCTTATTTCCACATTCTCTCTTGTGCTGATAGAGTACAAAGACAAAAAAGACAATAAAATACTTTTCCGGTTCTCCACTGATATACAGCCGCCACATTTAATAGCCGTCTTAAGAATAACGCACTGAATTTAAATTTAACAGCGTGCGGGTGTCACAATTATATTTGCCCGTGTTACACAGTAAATTGGATGGGGCCGTTTTGGCCCCAAAAAATGGGCCAAAATTTTGACCCCTGGGTGGCACCCATGAATGGAGCCATTTTGGCCCACATTTTTTGGGCCAAAAATTTTAGCCCCAAAAAGAGAGCCGTTTTGGCCCATTTTAGGTACCATTCTTTCACTAATTGTGGCCCCCCAAAAAGGTAGCCATTTCAGCCCTTCCCCCACTTTTGGCCCTCTTCTGGGGCCATTTTAGCCCCTTCTCACACCTATTTTGGCACCTTTCTCTGCCATTTTGGTGTCCTTTCTGATCTGTTTTAGCCCTTTCCAAGGTCATTTTAACCCCATTTCTCAGTCCATTTTGGCCCTATTTTGGGCCATTTTAAACCAATTTTGCAATTCGTTTTGGCCCTATTTTGGGCTATTTTAACCCTATTTCACAATTTGTTTTGAACCATTTTGACTCCCTTTATTAGCTCTTTTTACTTCATTGAAAACTGTTGTAGTCCTCTTTGGTGAGTTTAGCTCAAATCGTACCTACTTCAAAATTTGCAATATAGTGTCTGTAAGCTAAATTAAATATGCAAGCAAATCTAAATTCACAATTTTGATCAAAACTATACAATTTTATTAAACACAAAGTAGATTATTAAGTATAGTACATTGTAAAACAACAAAACATGCAATTTTACATGATTACATGAAGCTATGATATGTTTGTCAGACTTACTGAATCAGACTTTTAAGCATTATAAGTGTATATTTATGGAGTGCAGAGTTTATAAAGATAATCAATTTTCTGTAGAGCCATTTCAATAAACTTTATCCTGATAATTAATTAGATAAGAAGCAAATAATAAGATACTAAATGTAACACCATGCAAGCTGAAGAGAAGTTAGAGTTCATCAAAGTAAATTGCTTGAACTCAATCAAAATGTTATATTATACTGCAAGTCGAAGTTTGATTATTATAATATACTAAAATCAAGTAAAGTTCCACTATTAAAAAAGCTGAACATCTTTAAAATTCAAAATTATATGCTTCAGCATGAGTGCTAGCTAAATTCAAAGCAATAACAATAAAGAATTCATGACAATTGAGACAAAACACTTTATGCACACAGATAAAGTACCATACAAAAGTCATATTCACACTCAAATCATGTGTTCCAGATGCTACAGAAATCTGAAGCTTCTACCACATGCGGTATGACTCCAAGACAAGTTATATATCTTTATACTCAGTGTGCCTCCAAAGTATTTTTCAAATGTTTAAACTATAGTAACTGTGTATCACTCTTTTCTAATACATGCTGAAGTATAAGCATTTTGAAGTCTAAATCTCCCAGTGAAGTTCCTTGAACTGCATTTAGAATACTACATTTCAAAAAGTACTCAGCTGTTTCTTCTTGTAATCTTGAGATTATTCATATATGGATATCACATAGCTAGCTAGGCCTAACAAGTCTTTTAGTAGCCTGTGAAGGTAAGGATAATAATAGCTTTATTGTATCCATCTTAGGAGAAATATACAATGAATTTACAGGATAATATTTTAGAGGTTCAAAGGTCGTATAGTCTTGACTTCAAATGTAGAGAACTGTATAGAAAAGATAATCGAACACATTTTCAGTAGCTATAGTGTCTATTAATACCGTAAATTTACAACTAGATTAGATCTCTATGATTGTTCACAGTCAAAGCGACTCTAGCTTCAAACCCAAACAAACAACAAGCCAAATTTTGGCGGGCTACCGTGTTTTACCACAGAGTTCAACAGTTATTTTTCCCAGGTCGTGTACCACTAAATACGAAACAGTGCAATGATGTATTTAACATAAAACTTATCGAGAGTAAACTTGATATTCTATAAACATGCTGAGATACAATAGAACAGATTTTTGAGCAAGCTAGTTTACACAATCATGATGAACTATTAATAAGAAGACTTAAACTCACCGATTAGCTGGCTTTTCACGGCAATATTGTCAACCAGGGTATTCTACAGTGTTTCAAATAGTACTCCAGTAGATATTTAAGGTTTGTGAGAAAGCTAGGAGGCACCAAAAATCTTTTAAACTGCAAAACCTCACCTCACATGTCGACACTTCAGTTATAACACTGTTGAAAATGGCGGGCTTAGAAACAATAGAGTATGACAAAGGATTATGGGTAAAACATGAATACGAGGCTGACTCAATTTTCTCTCATATTGCAATTAGCATTTTCGGCGTGTTATAAAATTTTATCGTTAACCGGCACTTTCGTTACAGTGAATCAACGGAAACCTGCAAGTAAATGTTTGATGGAATTTATCTGGGTCAAAGCAAAGTTCGAACAGTGCCATTTTCGCTCTTGTTTAGACCAAAATTAATGGCTAGGGAAAAATCAAATGTCAGGGTTTTGAGGTGTCCGACCCAAAAATAAAGTTATGAAAAATGCTTAAATTCCATTTTCCCGTGAAATATTTATCTAGCTCTACTTTAGTGCCAAAACAGCCCCTCAACGGTATTCCAAATTGGCTCGTAGGTGCCAAAATGGCCCAGGCATACCAGTTTAGCCCTACCAAGGGCCAAAATGGCACCAGGGAAAAAAGCCAGAACGACCTTTTGGGGCCAAAATGGCCCAGGCGTAATCAGTTTGGCCCTACCAGGGGCCAAAATGGCACCAGGGGCTAAAAACCAAAACGACCCTTTGGGGCCAAAACGGCCCCATCAAATTTACAGTGTACAGCACTTAAAATTGATATTTAAATCCAGTGTGAGGGGGGAGGTAGGGCTTCTCCCTATCATTAACTATATCTTTTTAGCTGGTCTGGAATAATATGGGGTAACTTTTCACGTTAAAGGCAAATAAAATGGTTAAAATTTCACGAATCTTTAGTGTAGACTTCGGCTAGAGGTCACGAGTTGAGTATCGTACTCTGTCTTGTAAAAAGAGTACCATTTTTTAAAAGGAATATATATAAAAGAGTATATCAGTTTTCTCAAAAACGTTATATAAAAGATTAAATACAAACCCTCCCCAACCGTCCATACCACAAAGTCAATTTCTGAATAATTTTTCTTACTGACTCTTACACTAGGTCAATTTCGGAATGATTTTGAATGGTAAGCCCAAGGGGACTTATAGCCTATGGCATTCAATTTTCGCCGCCAAGGCATTGTTTTTCTATCATGCATCTATCATTGAAATCATCATTGAAAACAGGTTCTCTAACCCCTCCAATACCAATTGAATTATACAGGACAAAATGACAGGAATTCGTTCAGTTGGAGGTTCCGGCCTAAAGAGAAGTATCCTGTTGACTTGGTTGAGATTCCAGATTTTCAAAGAAGTGCTTTGGATCTTCAGCAAGTTTTTTCAGCTGACATTCACAGAGTTCTGCGGTCGGTTTACTCATGTCTTTTAACAAATTGAGATCAAAAAGGAAGAAATCATGCAATTTTCTTTCTCGTATACAATGTCGCAGTTCCTCCACAAAGTCGAGAAATCGTTGTGCAAATTTGTCTTCTCGCCAAAAATTTGCCTGAGGATATTTTTTGTACAGGTTAAGAACAACAGTTTCTAGAAGAAAAAGTGTTATTCCTTTCTGCAAAAGCGGCGAGCGATTGAGAATAAGCTTAAAGGTCTCCAGGCATTTAGTTCTGGAGTTGTCAGCACTATCACTTAGAAGCATTCTCATGGGTTCCAAAAAGGCTATCTGCCACTGACAAGGAGATTTTGTTGGCGCACTTCGTCCAACCAGGTGAATACCTTTGTTCATAGCCTCGTGTTTCATAGCCTTGGATGGCCAATGAGATTCCTCTGACAGCCATGCGTTCACGCCAAACGTCCACCTTCCCTTGCAAGGGACTGTGGGTATAATATGAAGCGTGAAGACCTCTGCAGGCGAAAGCAATTTGATGCTCACTGCGTTTTCTTCCAGGTGTTCCATTAATTCAGTTTGAAATTCATTAACGTGTAGGGTCAATGTTTTTTTACTTAAAAGTGCTCGTAAATGACCATGCAATTTCTCACTGATAATCTTCGCCGACAGGTACTTTTTCCCTGAATTACTCTTTATGCAAAATTCATCCCAGCAAGTTTTTTTACTGGAGAGCTTTGCGAAAGCAAAGCCATTCGGTGAGTTACCATCTTCGATGGAAAGCTCATGTTCGCTTGAATCAAAGTTTTTGAGGCACAGAAAAACCTCGAGGATGTTACTCGTCTTTCCTTGATGGAGAGAAGACGCGTTGAGAGGATTGAACTCCAGTTGAGGTTCTCTTTTACATAACTCTACGAGGACAGGGTCAAGAAGTGTTTTTACTTCAAGTAGTATTCTAACAGACTTGTCGTCTTCAAAGTTGGAGATCCAAAATGAATCCAATGAAGACTGAAGTACTTGATGGCTTGCCATACGGAATAAATGATGTACTGTTAATTAGTTTACTAATGGTGGCAAAATGAAGACCAAAAGAACAACATTCTGCAGTATTCCATCCGGTTATTACGGAGGCAATCAACTGTTATTCGCTGATGAAGATATCGAAAGGTTTTTACGACTTTTACCGCTGATAAGGGTACTATTCTTCTTAGAAAACCGTTTAAACTGTGGAAATAAACAAGAAGGCTGTTTAAACAAGCAATCACGATACCATTGACATCTGATATGCAACAACGTAACCAAATATAACTTTAGACTTTCCTTCGCGCGCGAGATTGGGAACTGAACTCTTTGATGTGCCGGTCAATGAGTTCGATTGCAAGCGTAATAAATAATGAGAATATCCACTTTTGGTTATGACAGTTTCACGTCATTTACATATTAACTTGGGTTTTGAATGACAAATAAAAAGATTCATGATGAAAATATAGTTTCATTTACTTGAAATAATTCGCTACAAATGTGATCACAATTATATTATATTTTTATATTATATTATATTAAATATACTCACGAAGTTTTGGCCTGGAGTTTTGTTGTAGTCGAGTTGGTATTATATCCAATTGATATTAAGGCTAGGATTCCAATCTGTCACGTCAAGCATTGAAATGACAGGAAGTATTGTCTGCGAAATGATTGAATATCAAATCGAACAGTCTAATGTATATTAAAATGGCTTAGAATTCAAATACGGTATCTATTAAATTTGAACAGTTGTCTTCAAAGACTGAATACTCTTAGACGGAAATAACAAGTGTCACGCGGTGCTGCGTTCACAAAGGCGTTACGGTAGGGGCGTTACGCTAAGCTCTATTGCGCATACAAGAGATTTATGAGCTCCTTCAAATAGCAAGAATATTCGCCATATTTGTACTGCTCCATAGTAGCTTATTTTACAAATCCAGAACCGAGGTGCCGAGAGAGAAGTGCAAAAACAGACCACTCTTACAGTTATAAACCGCTGAGTTTACTGACCGAAGACTCGCTTTCTAAGAAATGCGATTTTTTTTTACATTTCAGTGGCAAACTCGTTAAGGCAGATCATCAAAAAATGATAACAGCTGTGTTTAATCTTGCCGAAATCCAATCAAGGTTGTTTACATGAGAAATAAAGTTCTGTAAAACAAAATTATACAAGGAAAAATATGACACAACCTGAACAGACCGGTACCCAGTCACACTACTTAAAAACGTCTGCGCATGCGTGCATGTGAATTTCAGCTTGAAATGAAATGCTCGTCTTCTCAGTTTATGTATAAAATTTCTCTTGTATACTTTTGTGAGACAAAGATATTGCATTAGTGAAGACATTCTCCCTAAGTTTCAAGAATTGACCGTATGCAAATTTCGCTTTCACGCTTGCCTTCAGCAATGGTTTTCGCAAAATGTCAAAACTTACAACTTATAAGTTTTGACATTTTAAGTTTTGACATTTTGCGAAAACCATTGCTGAAGGCAAGCGTGAAAGCGAAATTTGCATATGTTTGTATACAAAAGCATGAAGACGTGACTACGACATGCGCAGTAGTGTCTTCGTTACTTATTTATTCCTCCTATTAAGCGAGCAAAGGCTTTTGGGAACCGCGTTCTCACTAAATCTTTCTCATCAACCGGGCCTCATCAACCACAGCGCGAGTATAAAGAAGCGACTGGGTACGAGTCTGCAATCTGACGGAACTACACATACTCAGGTATAATTTATTTCGGAACCAACAAAATTTTAAAAGTAACGTCGATAGTAGTTCCTACCAACACTAGCCCCGATCCAAAAACACTGTTCAGGGCGCGATGAGGGCCTGGTTTTTCGAAATGGAGTACGGTATTGCCAACCCAGGAATTTTAAATCTAAAAAAATATGGGTTAGTGCTAATCCGAACAACTGAACCCAGGACATGTCATGCATCTTACATGAAGTACCGTCCTTACCGGCTACGCTGTCTCCAGCCGTCATGCGCGCCCGCAAAAGTCGCGATAAGCATCCCAAGGATGGAGACTGGAGCCTAATCAGTGGTCTCTTAGCAATAATTTATTTATACATTTATAGAAGTATTTATTGAGATTTTATCCGTGTTATATTGGAATAGGTTTACACATTGAAAACAAGATAATTTTAGATGAAAAGAATTCACCATTCTGCAATTATAGTGTCAAGTAAACGCGCATGAACAAACGTGCAAGAAATGTACAGAAACTTGCCCGAAAGCTTCGACCTGAAACTTTTGAAGTCATTGGGGTGTAATTGCAATGAGACGTCAAAAGGTATTCAAAGAACTTTTCTCGTTCTCTATAAACCTTTCTGTGCTAAAAAGACAACCTTTAAATATTAGGAGGAAAATAATTTAAGAAAAGAAAAGAAAAGAAAAGAAAGGGAAAAGAAAGAAAAGGAAGAGAAAAGAAAAGAAAAGAAAAGAAAAGAAAGGAAAAGAAAGGAAAAGAAAAGGAAGAGAAAAGAAAAGAAAGGAAAGGAAAGAAAGGAAAGAAAAGAAAAGGAAGAGAAAAAAAAGGGGAAGAATAAACAAAAAAATAGAGAACCGATGATGCTTTGTTGATAGATCTCTTTCTGGGAGTGATTATCCCTTGATGCTGAATACCATTTTTAATTTTTAATATACACAATAATAGGGGTTTAAAACAATATGTTAGATGTTTAATGGGTTTATTTCTTTAATAACTTATAGTTCAAATGCATAAGTTTTAGTAAATTATATTTATAGCTTTTCAAAAAACAGGTCGTGAATTCTTAAGGTTGGTGCCTACTAATGGGAAGGTAATTTTTTTGGCCAAAAACCACATGGGTATTAAAGAACCCATCATAGGGAGTTAGAATCCAAGGAAAAAATTGGGGGTCACCGTGCATATTAATGAGTTACACGCCATCAAATGTTGCAAAATCTGCCTATTCTAGAGGCCCAAAGAAAAAATCATAAATACCCCATATTTTGAAAAAATGTCAAACTTTTTTTTACTAAAACGTTTACAACACAATTCTCTTACTTGTCAATGCCATACGAAATATGAAAAACCAGAATAACAATTTTTTTCAATGACTTTTTACTAGTTTTAGACCTGTTTTTGTTCATGACCGCCAAATGAAAAGTCCAATTTTTGCAATCAAGTTTCAATTTTAAATTCATAAAAGTATTTTAAAAAAGTAGGTTAATCTCCACTTTACAATTTACAGAAATAAAAAATAGGGGTATCCGTGCGATTTAGAAAGTTATTTGCCGATAAACGCGCGAAAACTGATCAGAATTCGCGAAAATGATCAAAAATTCCCTAGCCCTCCCCGGAAAGTAGAGCGAATTACAATGCATTGTGGGAAATTTTCAAGATGGCGGCGAAAACAGATCGTTTCTGGTAGAAATGATAGTCAAAACAGGCGTTGTAACTCGGGTTCCATTTATCAACTGTGAATTTCATTCAAACACAGGAGAGGCTAAATGGTTTTCCTTTAATTCTGTAAGTTTATTTTTAAAAAAAGTCGTAAAAAGGCCTTGCTTTTACGATTGCTTTACCGACAAAAATTCAGTGTTTTTGCATGCGCAGAAAGCAGTGCGCGCGGACAATAGTAGGCACCAACCTTAAACTCCTGAGTTGAATGTGACGTCACGGCAGCCATCTTGGATGAACTTCAACAAAATATTTCTCATTAGCGTCTGTGGTCTGTTTTCTGTTCATCCAAAATATGGCTACCGCTTCCTTGTGTTTTGATTCCCAAAGGAATGGATGAAATCCAGCAAAACTGAAGCGACTCGTGATAAATATGATCATCCCCTGAGTGAAGCACTCGCTCAGGAACAGCCTGAGAAAAACAGTCGTCCAGGGTAAGTACTTGGTGTACACCAATTGTATGCAACACCAATGGATGTACCATCTATTGATACACATAGTATTGCATACACCAAGTACTTACCCACTCCCCTTTGGTCACCCCCTCTGGTCCCAAGTGAGCGAAAGGAATGCCATTTTTATCTCGGGGACGGCGATGCCCACATTCTTGAAGCAAGAAAATAAGCGTGAGCGAAACTATAAACAACATGGCATGGAGATTCTCTACATCTAGCACATGCCGGTTCAGTCGATCTATTAGATCGTAATTCTACATTTGATTGGACAAGATATGAATTTGATACACTGCAATGCACGTCTTAAGATTGGAATGCACGGTTAAAAGTGCACTTGCATGGCCGTTCAAGACGACTGAAAATGTATGGTTAGGTCGGAGATAAAATCGCATCAGCTTCTGAATATTGTTGAGAGAAGTGCATTTCAATGGATACCTGTCAGCATACTGATTCGAAATGGAATTCTGGGAGAGGGAGCTAGAACATTAGGGAGGGGATGACTACTTAAAGCATGGCATCAAACAATTGCAGACGCAATGCAAAAACTGCAGTATAATCACATTCCGTATCAGTGGCTATAGTTATTTTACGATTGTTAACGTAGCATAACCGATGCGCAATTGAAATTTCGAATCCTGAAAACCGACTAAATATATTTAAGAGGATGAGATTCACGTAAACGGAAAAACGGCAGACGGCAGAGAGGATTAAGCGACCTACATTTTTCGCCAGGCTTTGTGTGTTTGGCACTCAAATGAAAGAATGATGTTTCACTTTTACGGCAAACACGGAATGACTCACCCTCGCGTTTAAGCGGCAACGCCAGACGAGAAGAAAGCAGGTCGTGTGATCCTCTGCGGACTACCGTTTCCCATTTACGTGAAATTAACGTACTGTAACCGCACCGTACGTCTGTACCGTAGATTTTCTATTCATATATAAAAACTACTCTATCGCTCCTCGCATTGAATCTGGGCGAAATTCTTTCATAAGTTGATAAATGGTGACATATCCATTGTACGAAACATGGCTGTCGATGTCTCATGGTTGCCATTTCTAAATGGCTAAAAACTGTGTCACCAAAATATCAAAGATTAGATTGCTTCGCACCACACGATATAGACCAGGTATTCAAGCTGGTTTAAACTGGGCTGGTATTTATAATTTATCTCATAAAGGAGCTGGACCATCACTAGAAGACTTTTAAAATTTGCTACCAGCGCAGGTGAATTGAATTCAAAGTCTAGAATCTATGGATACAGTGGCAACCATCACCTTATGTATTCCAGCTCATAACCTTTCTTATTTTCTTTTTTTCTTTGGGTTTATTTGGTCGGGAATTTTCCTCGTATCCTTCATCCATACTACTGATTCCGCCTGAAACGTTGAGAAAATATTCTTGATCATATAATTAAGGTCAAGGTCAAGGTCAGGGTCAGGGTGAAGGTGAAGGTGAAGGTGAAGGTAAAGGTAAAGATGAAGGTAAAGGTAAAGGCGAAGGTGAAGATAAAGGTCAGAGTCAAGGCCAAAATCAAGATAAAGGTCAAGGTCAAGATAAAGGTCAAGGTCAAGGTAGGGTAAAGGTTAAGGTTAAGGTAAAGGTTTAAAGGTAAAGCAAGCATGTTTATTAACGCCGGCAACTCGTGACAGTCGTACACTTGAGGTCGACGGTGCGCACTCACCCCTCTATCCATCAGTGCTCCTTTTTACAGGTATTTAAAGCTATTTAAAGCTACACGGAAAGGAAAGAAGTCGAAACAATATGTGAAGTCACTCGGAATCGAACTCGGAGTCTCGCATAGAAGTCCGCGCATTAACCAACTGTGTCATCAGAACTACTATCACCCCCCAAAACCTTGTCCTCATCACCATCAGTCATCATCTTTTTCTCTGTTATTATTTTATATTTTACTTACTTTTATTTTTCGGTTTCTTCTTTACCGATCTCCTGAATCGTGCTGCAAAACATTATTGCATTCAAGTAAGATAGTAATTTAGTGTCACTAAACATGCTCAAATGGAAAATAAGTTACTATATTTGTGTTTTTATATAACATTATCAAATTCTACTCATGATTCCTTTCAGGTCAGAGTCGCGTAGGCGAAGGGGACGCAGAGCTTTTTGCCCAACAAGTTTATTGAAATAGGAAATACAGAAAAATGTCGGAAGGTGTAGCACTGTTTCACCTAAATAGCCTGCGTTGCCTTTCCCCTCCTCCCCAGTCCCCTCCCTTTCCTCTCCTCCCCTCCCCTCCCCTCCCCTTCCTTTGAGGGCCGGCAACGCAGGCTATCACCTAAACGGAAACTCATACCAGATGTATTGTGACTTACCAATCTGATCTCTAAAAGACCCTTGTACTTGAGAAACCCTATTCGGTTTATCACTGGATATCGCTGGAAGTATCTGTCCACCTGATGATGGTTGCTTATCTTTAAGTTTTCTGGAAAATTCTGAATCAGAATCGCTGAAAGAAAATGGACAACAACATTTCAGACTTGAGTTCTACTACTTAAACTGATTCCATAAGTTGGTGTTTTCGCCCCTATACCGCACTGTTGGTTGCTCAGATTCGACAAAAAGCGAAAAAATTGACTGGAATCAGTCTCCACTGCGCATTGTTTTAAATATCTATCACCTCTGTTCTCAACCTTCTATGCTCATGCTCCATGTTCCCCATTTTCTATTCTATTCATTCAGTCCCCGCAGACCCAGGACCCGGTTGTTCGAAAGGCGATTAGTTTTAATTCTGGCAGTTAAGTCAATGTTTTTTTAAGATTTAATCCTGGGTTAGCGCTAATCTCCTTTCGAACAACTGCGCCCAGAGTTAATGGAGAGGGAGTGAATTTTAACAGTTTGGGTTACTTGTGGCTGGCGCATTTCAGTTCCCAAAAAGGAGAACTACGCAGTACTCAGTTGGTGTAATACATTCATAAAAATATAAGGAACAACACATGAAATAATAGATAGAACGATAATAGTATATCCAATGTAAAAAGAGCCCAGGGATATGGTTATCAGTGACACTGTACATTAGTCTGGTTTTCACGCGGTTCAAAACAGGGTCTGGATCACTTTCAATTTTCCGTTAATTCACTAATCACGCATATCTAAACAACGATTTCACAGCAAAATCTGGCATATTATGACGGATCACGCACTCATTTTGAGTCAATTCACAGATCACATAAAATCCCTTCCAGCCTCTGTCAGAAATGATATGCTGAGTAGGATAACGCATGACAAACGAACCGTTTGAAAGTCAGACAAACCAAGAAAACTGGGGAGAAGACCACGGCACATATTGAAAAGCATTTGAGTTTTATGAACATGGTTAGTCTTGTCAAAACCCAACACCATGATTTACTTTAAGAGAACTTTAAGAGAACCCTCATTAATGTTAATGATTATGAATGAAGAATATTTCACACTACAGAGCCATTTGAAATCTTTCTTGATCAGAAACTTCTTCCGTTAAAATGCATCACAAGCGGGCTTCACGAGAAAGCGAGACGAACTTTAAGGTTATTTTTAGTAACAAGAATTTGACACCTCATCGCGCGCGCAAGCTTAAAGGCGGTGTTACACGAGACGATTTTTAACGACGATTTTCAGCGCAACGGCGTTGCGTTAAAAATCTCGTGTAACATGACACTTGGAACGATTTTCCTTGCAATTTTCGCTTCGGCAACGCGTTGCGAGTTTTTGAATCCAAGTCAGAAACTCGCAACGCAAAATATTGCAAGTTGCAACGTTGCGCGAAAAATCGTCGTTAAAAATCGTCTCGTGTAACACCGCCTTAAGGCACTCAGACAATCGATGGAATTTGATTTTAAAGCGCGCGCGGATACCAACACTTTTTCCTCTGGCAAACAAATTTCATTGTTTACGCGCGCAATGGTGTCAACTTTCAGTTACTAAAATTAACCTTAAGCGCCAAGGACATCGCGCAGACATCAATACCAGTTTCACTCTCTTAGTATTATGGCCCCTTGCACAGATTGAAAACCTTGACTAATCTTCTACGCGCGTAGTAGTAATTCAAGAACATGACGCGGTTTTCAAGAATGTGCAAAAGAAAATCACAAATGACAAGTGCTAAAGCTTTGCTTGTAGACCACTTTTGACTTCTTAAATATTCTGCTTGATATCGAGGCTTCCAGGAGTAAAGCAAAAGAAATGCATTCCCCTTTTGTTAAAAAATGACGTCATTTCTTTTGTTTATTCTTAGAAGCCTCGTTACCAAGCAAAATGTTTGAGATCTCGAACGCTGTCCAGTGACGAAACAAGTGTTCGAGGGAAGTGATAACAAATGTGCGGTTGATAGAATTCTTGTTGCCGGAAAAAGAGCAAAATGGGATGGAATGGATTGATATGGCGTTTTAAGTGAAAAAGTTGGGTATTTTGGAATGGAATGGAATGGAAGGGAAGGGAAGGGAAGGGAAGGGAAGGGAATGGAAGGGAAGGGAATGGAATAGAATAGCGTTAAGTGGAGCACGTTGTTACGTCTATGCTTATCTCATGCAGCCCGTGCCAAGCTTGAAAAGATTTGAAATGGCTATTGTATGTGAGTTAATAGGTTAGAAAATCGCTCACAGTTGTCTGAATTCTGATCCATAAGAAAATCCAGATGCACCCTTGCTGCCTGATCCTGACCGTGTCTCCTCAGGGATAGACAGGGAGCGATTCATTTGTTTACACCTAGAACTATTAAAACACTTGCACCAGTGAGATATTACATACACGAAAACACAGGAAGCCCGACATCACTCTTTGTCCTCTGTTGTGTTAACGGGCTTCCTGTGTTGTTTAATATTTTTTGTTTAATATTTTTTCTGCATGTGATAAACAACACAGGAAGCCCATTAACACAGACAACAAAGAATGATATAGGGACCACAGAGTTTAGTTATTTGGTTAAAGTGAAGAAACAAAGAACAAAGTCCAAGACAAGCACCCACATTACAGTGGTGAAGTTAATCTGACAATTGTTTAAACGTGATAAATTGCAAAACAAATTACTTTCTACTATTTATCCAGCAAGATCATGCATAGATGCTAAGTATCTTTTGTTTATCGGTGACTGATCATACACTACAGAATGTTTACGATACACAAAGAGCCTACTGCAATTGTGCTCCAGAAGCATAAAATGTAAAATAGCTAGCTTAGAATAAAGATTATCGAGGAGAGAGAGAGAGAGAGAGAGAGAGAGAGAGAGAGAGAGAGAGAGAGAGAGAGAGAGAGATTATTAGAAAAAAAATTATCGATTAAGTAATGTTCAAAGGTGAGACGGCAGACATGTACTGCAGGACAATGTTGTCATGGCTATTTTTTTATGAGGGCTTGGGTTGGAAGCATTAAATGATGTTTCAACAATATGGTGTTTACCGTTAAACATTTACGCTATTATCAAAATTACTTTTCTTGAATGTAGAATAAATATGGATGTTATTAATGACATTATATCATATGTTATCGGGATGGAAGAAGAAGAATTTGACTACCATTAATCACTATTCCCATTTTTTGGGGGGGAGGGGATTTTGTAAAATTTAATATTCATTTTCAAATTTTTCTTTATTCAATTCCTTATTCATTTTCTATCTTTATGCTATTCATTCATTTTTCAATTTGCCATTATTCAATATTCTTCGATTTTCAGATGCAATAATTCATTATTCAAAAGTATTCTCAAACTGTTATTCATTATTCTCCTTCCACCCCTGATATGTTAGTATTAAATATGCTGTATTTATAAAACAGGTAGCCCAAACTTGATGTCTAAGAAGACAAAAGATTGACATATACTCTTAAAATATGATTGAGAGAATCTATATTGCTGAAAATCATTCATTTTGGCTGTCACTGGAATTTCCAGACATTGAGCTTGGGCTCCTCGATATCAGCATCAGCCGACGCGGCCATAAAAATTCAAGTAAATGTTTTAGCATCAAAGGACAGTTTGTAAACAAACGCTTCTTAAAATGTAATACCTTGACGATGAAGCCTTTACAGGTTCCGGTTTCTTTTTACGCGCCCAAAATTTGGTGAAATCCGTAGAATCCGAACTCCTTTCTCCATTGTGTGCCGATCCTCCACTTACCCCACGTGATGTCTTGGTCGGTGACGTCACTATCTGTCGATTTGGGATTGGCTGTTGCATTAGCGGAAGTCCTTGTTGTTTGACTTGAGGCGAAGGCTGCTTAACCTTAGTTATTTTTAGAGGAGCAAGAGTTGGTTCGGACGACGGAGAAGTAACCGGCTTGAATTCGAAAGTCTTCGTAGTTGACGAGCTGTAGCCGACGTCAAGACGAAGGTGTTCGGGAACTTTCCTTGGTCGAAGTGGTGCTAGAACAGCAGCCGTGGACGGTGGTTTTAAAAACGGTGCGTGAATGTTTTCCTGGTAAAATGAGCAAAAACATTAGTTGTTAGATGTATGTCCAAAACCATTTAGTAAAACACGGTCCGTTTTAGAGCTGTTCTCGTATGACTTTGAAAAAGTACATGCCGCGCGGTACCGTGCATGATGCCTAAAAAACATGCTCTGATTGGTTGAAGTATTGTGATATTGTATAAAACGAGTACATTTCATTTTCCGTGCATTGTACTCTAATAGATGCATTGAAAACGTTTAATAAAATGTTGAGAACAACAGTCAAGCCATTTGATTGTCGCGGTATACATTTTATTCTGAGCAAATTTGTACGTCATTCGTGCATTTATTAGAATAAAGTGCACGGAAAATGGAATCTATGAGTTAATAGACACTTGACTAAAGAGCTTACCTCAAAGCTAAATCTTGTTAAAGGTGCAGGAGGTCTGGCAAAATCATCCTCAAAGTTATTGTTGTTGTTGTCCTCAGTGGGGAGGGGTGAAGTGCCTGGTATGGGTGTAAGAACCATTTGTGGAGGATATCTGTGTTCATCGTCACTGCTGAACCCCGAGCTGTCTCCGTCGCTATGGTGACCGTTCATCGTTGCTGTGAGTGCACCGTCTAGGAGGTTACAAACGATATATATTATTGTGAATATGTTAATAAAATATTAATGGTAATCTGGTATCGTGCTAATAGTAAAATAATGTTAAATTACTTCGCTTGATCAAAACTACAGCTGGGAATATTGTGGCCGCAGGCTAGGAATATTGTATTAAAATACTTCTCAATTAAAAAGTTTGTCTGCTCTTGCTTGCTTCTGATCGGTCACACATGTCTGTTCCGCACCAATCAGGAATTAATGATCAGGAGTTGACTTCTCGAACAAGTCATCACAGTCTAGATCTCATTCTCGGGGTAGAGTCTTGTGTTATGATCAAGCGACATTTCAGAAGTGTTCTCGGGGATGAAGATCTTATACGTCAAGGCAATATACAGTGAACTTGCCGAAGGAGGAATCCCTTGTACGGTAGACACCTCTCTTCAGCTTTGCTTGCTCCCATTGGAATGAGCTTTTATCATGTAATTCCAAAAGGCACAGTACAGTAATATGATTACCATAGCTGGAAAGAACACGTCAAAATTAGTAAAACTGTCAAGTTTGACAATTCTGAGTGAAGTAACTTTTAAACTCACCAAGATATAAATTTTCCGAAATCGAAATTTTGAATGACAACATTTGCTGGTAGGCAAGAGATGCTAACCAGCAAAGGTTTTCTTACAAATTCACACTTTTCAAAAATTCATATTCTCGCGAGTTTGGGATTTAATTCCTTCAAACTTCACTGTCTTGCTAATTTTAACATGCTCGTTCCAGCTATGGTAGTTCTTTTTCTGTTTTACGAATTTAAAAATACCTGATAAAAGCTCATTGCTCAACTGAGTTTAACTACTCTCAAAGATGGATAACCAACTCACTATGAGTTGGACATTAAGAGCTCGTCCCAAGGGTGTATTCCTTACAACGAATTCACTGACCGATGCTTTAATTGAAGCATTACAGAGGCTTAACTGAGATGCGTACAGTACAGCAGCGGCTTACGTAAAACAGCCATCATGAACGTAGGAATATTACGTAAGGGCATGACCCAAATGGATAGCCTTCTCCTTTCTCAGAATAAGCTTTAATAGCACACGTTTTAGGTACAAGGTATTTTTGTATATTTGACAAATTATCAAATTATTCTCCATGATAAGCCATTTTACGCAGCAAATTCATACTACGTATACGTAGGTCATTTAACGCAACATTTCAACAAATTATTCAGAATGCAGTCGATTTACGTGGCAGGCGATTTTACGCGATCATTACACGTAACCAATCACTCCACGTATAAAAACATTTAACACATGCAACAGTAGGTAAATTTGTTATTTCAACAGCAAGTACTTTAAGTTACTGACCTCAACATCTTTTACTTTTTACTCTACAACAACAATTAATTCTACGCAAGAAGTCATTTTACGTAACAAGCCATTTTATAAGTGGAGGGGGCTGTTACGTTTTTCATAGCGTGAAAATAAATTAAATTAATATCTTACTAAGCCTTGGTGACGTGGATGCTGTGAAGCTGCCACTTGGACTAGGTTTACGTAAATCATGCAATAGGGATGAGATGCGTCCTACACATACAATACGACACATAATTAACCCCACGTAAATTGCACGTTAATGTACGTAAATGCATTTCAAACATTATTACATCCCAAAAAGGAACGCTAATAACATAAGTTGGCGGTCTTTAGCAACATGTAAAACGCATATGCAAGTGTAACCCAAACAAATATGTTGTTACTAGGCGTTTACGTTCAAAACGTTCGTGCGTAATTGTTATTTGAATACGTAAGCGTTACATAAACAGACGCAAAAGTAAAAGTTACGTAAACAGACGTAAGTACCTATCAATATCCCCTGGCACGTATTGTCATTAGATGGTTACATTCACAACGTATTAGCGTAGACTCAATGATTATTAGTGATACGTAATACTAGTGATACGTAAACGTACGAAAGTGAGCAAACGTAAATGTACCCCGCAAGCATGTTTGTTTGTTGGTGTATTTGAACTCTTTAATATTTATATATTTAGTAAAACGTCTTAAAAACGGCTGCGAAGGAGACTATTCAAACACAAGTTTAAAATTAAATAAAGAATTAAATAAAGAATGGATTTGACTTTATATATTTGTTATGGCTTTGTTTTTTTCACCAGTTTGTATTTTCTAAGGGTAGTTTTAAGGCTAAGTTTAGGGTTTTAATTAAGTTTTAAGACTAGTTTTAAGTTTTATGGATGGTAAGTTATGTGTTAGGGATGTAAAGGATAAAATCGAGAAAAAAGTTGATATGGAAAATTAAAAAAAATACCTTCAAAAATACATTAGTGCAAACAATTAAATTCCCTTGAGTACGTGATACCCCCTAGTCTGCGTCGAATCCGGAAAAAAACTCATGTAGTCCGTCTGTCGTAACAGTGACATATGGTTTTGAAAAGACGCTCGTGATTGGCTAATTAGTGAAGATCATTTTAACGCCGTTTCTTATTGGGTGTTCTTTCTCACCAACATGACATGAGCGACTGTTTCTATGGAAATATCCAATGGCAAGCAGCGTTATTTCAGCCAATCACAAACTTCTTTTCAAAATTAGAAAAGCTAGAACACTATTCGTGTATGGCTGTTACGAAGACGGACTAAACGAGATTTTTTTCCCAGATGTTTTTACCTCCTGACTAATTAACAAATTGAAGATGGTTTTGAGTTGTCTGTCCTCTTATTGACACACTCTTGACGTCATAAAATGTTCAAAACTCAAGTGGAATCACGAGCGCAGCGTTTTTTACAATAATTAATTAAGATAAAAGTTAAAAAATCCTTTTCAAACGGGTCAACAGAACGAGCGCGCGCGCCGAAACGCGTCAGCAGTGTGTCTGTCCTCTTATTGACACACTCTAATCAACCAATCACATAGCGAGATTAGTATCAAGTGTTGTAAAAATGATATTTGAAAATGATACGGATATTGTTACCCTGTTCCTCGTTCTTCTCCGAGGTAGTATTCACTTCAACAAGTACTTCTTCAACATTCCCCACGTTTTTGCTAAATATTTCTTGCACTTCGTCATCGTCAGCATCGGCCTTGTCGTCCTTTAACTTATTTCGACCAAGAGGACCATTCATACCAGTTGATAGTAGCTTGAGGTCTGTCTTTCTGTTGCTAGGCGACGAGTCGATGTGGATTTCAGGGGGAGTACTTGCCTTGGCTCTTTCAACTGAAATAAATGGAGAAATATGATTAGGAAAGAAATATGCAGTCATGCACAGTCAACGTACGTTATTGAAGATACCATCGGCGCCGAATTTGGTGTTCGTAATATCGAGTGTTATAAAAGAGGGAGTACCCTGGGTGCTAGAGATTGTCTCCCGTTACGTGTCGTTAATAATCATCTGGGAAGATTCTTCCCAGATAATTATTAACGAAACGTAATGCGTAATTACGTAATGACATAAGACTAAAGCACCCAGATAATTATTAACGAAACATAATGCGTAATTACGTAAGACGTAAAGCACCCAGATAATTATTAACGAAACGTAATGCGTAATTACGTAAGACGTAAAAGCACCCAGATGATTATTAACGAAACGTAATGCGTAATTACGTAATTACATAAGACGTAAAGCACCCAGATAATTATTAACGAAACGTAATGTTTAATTACATAAGACTAAAGCACCCAGATAATTATTAACGAAACGTAATGCGTAATTACATAAGACTTACAGCATCCAGATAATTATTAACGAAACGTAATGCGTAATTACGTAATTACATAAGACGTAAAGCACCCAGATAATTATTAACGAAACGTAATGCTAGCCAAATCTCTGGCACCCAGGGTAAAGGGAGATTTCTTTCAGTAAAGATTTTGTGAGTTTCGCAGAAGTATGGCCACTGCTGTTGTCCTTAACGGAGCGATTTTGTCTCGTGGAATAGGTATTTGTTCTCATCCTGTTTTGACGTGATTTGCGGTCCATCTGTTAGACAGCAGATGCAAGGGAAAATGGAATCTATCTGTTTTATATAATGTTCATCGAAACATTCGAAAGCATCTTTGCGTGCGTGTGTGTGCTATAATCTAATAACACACGGTTCTCCGCCAATTAGAGCGTACGTAATATTTCCTATATAATAAAGCGTAATTGATTAAAATTGACTGTTTTTGTTCCCTTTTTTTCTTCTTCATTTTTTTATTTTAACTTTTCATAACGTGCGAAAACAGGGTTTTAGACCGGAAGAGATAAAATTCAAGGATTTCCTCGGGTAATGATTAGAGCAGATTTCGTATGAGTGTGAAACGGACAGCGCCGTGCCGTGGCCGTGTAAATGCCGCGATGTCTATGAAAACATCCGAAATTCTTGCCGTAAAACGTGCCGTGACCGTGCGGTGCCGTTTTCACACTCATACGAAATCTGTACGTACAGACAAGTTTCACTTGTCATGGCACCACTAATTATAACCGACGCAATTCACCAGCTGCTCTTCTATCGCATAATTCAGAATTACTAAATGAAGTCAAAACATGCACAAAGGTGTCATTCTTTCCTTGAATTTGCTACTAAAAACAAAAAATGTGGAAGAGACGAGCTTTTTTGTACTTTTGAGCTTAGGAGTATTGAAATTGCGGCGCACGTTTTTGTCTGCTTTGTGGAATGAGCATCAAATATAATGTATATAGTTGTTGAGCACCGTAAATTTATTGTTTCCGCACACAATTTTAGTTGGTAGCTATGAAAAGCGAGCGTTCGAAGATCAAGTCAAATTCAAACAAAAGTCAAAATGTATAAAGGTTGCTGAGCACAATAACATTTACTACTCCCTCACACAGTTGTACTTTTTGAACTTTTTAACGTTCGAAATTCAAGTCAAATTCAAAACGAAATTAGCCCCAACATGTAAATTTCAAATAAAGATTATTAATTTCTTGGTATGATGTCAACCACGAGTTGTGACAATATTCCTCTGTCAAAAACGTTAAATCTCAAGACACACAATTAAGGTGAAAGCATGCACCAATCAATAACGCTTGATTCAAAAAATTGAAATCTTCTGACAAACTGCAGAGAATATTTATAGATTAAAGTGAAAAGGATCAAGTAATGGTTTACTATGAAAACCGCTATCTACCGGTGATAACTGGTACTCTTATGGCGCTCAGGAACTGAACAAACCGCTGAAAAAGTGTCATACAAAATCATTAAATCTTGACAGGAGTTTTCATTATGTGTTATACCAGGTTTGGTATATATTGACAACAGATGCAAATGGCTATTATATATTCTGTACGATTTTAAGTACCTCGCAGAACAAATATAATATTATGAAAAAAGGAACATTCCTGGTATTAATATTGTTTAAAGAACCAGTAAAAACGAAAAAAATGAAGGAAAATAAGCGTACGGTGTTGGTTGATGAAATAGGAAATCAAGAGTTATAAAAATCGGGAACAATTAAACTGCGTGCTACTTGCCGTCTTGTCTGCGTGAAATTCAGCTTCAAAAATCGGGTTTTAAGTCTTCTAGCTTACTGTAACTCTCATTAAATAGAGTATTGACTATGTTATTTATAAATTTGTTGGCAGGAAAGTTGGATGTTTTGAGCATTTGCTTAAAATCAGCATATCAGTGGGATATACTTGTAAACGAGGGGATTTGTTAGGTAACAATACTTAATAATTCTATATTTATTTCTTTACCGTACCTTAGAAGCCTTGAGGAATGAGTTTCTCGTTGCCCCTCTGTCTATCGATATTGAAATGAATTCATTTCACTACTAGAATTGAAAGGTAGGGGATATCGTAACTATGAAATATTGAGTACACGAATGCAAATTAATCAAAATACAAAAGTTGCTCGTAGCAACGCCATGTCATTCTAATATACGTACAAATAGGCATTTAGAGAAATATGGATTAATTTCTGGGGTTTTTCATTTGCAAACATCGAAATACGACCACCATCGGTTCTAAAAAGAAAACGGTTTACATATAAGTCCAAGAATCAATTTATTTCACTTCTCGTCGATTGGCGACCGGATTGAGTTTTCTCCCTAAAGGTTTAAGTTTCGTGTTTATGATAACCGATTTTAAATTGAAGTGGACATGTCATGAAGCAAAAACAAGTGTTTGGTATGGATAATTTAAGAGATACTTAAAGTTAATAATCCTAACCTTAAGAGCTTTTTTTGCGAAATAACAACTACGCGCGCACTCATTATTATCGAAGCAAGGCTTAGGGCTATCGGAGTCTAAAAGGATCAAGTTGATTGAATCAAAGCAAACTACTTGCAATGAATATGCATTGAATTAAATATAATGTTATTTTATACATAGTGAGTGACTTTTAGTAAATGCGAGTGAAGAAAATTATTCCGGGTGTGAAAAGCAATGAATTTTATGCTCTTTTCCAGTTATAAAAAAAGAAAAGTGAACTCAAACTAGGTGTTTTTGAATTGAAAAGGCAACAACGATCGTATCGTTATGTATTTTCTAGTGAATTTCACTTTGAATTTATTGCGAGTGAACAAAATATCCCATTAGAAAGGTATATGTATTTCATAAGCGTCCAATTTCGCAAATGAAGAAATAAAAAATGATTACGATTAAAGTAAATGTTATTCATTTGAAGGCTGAGGTCAAAGATATGGTATTATCAAAGCACAATGTGAACGTTTCTTGTGACTTTTGTTCTATCGCGATGAAAACGTCCGAGATGAAACAGAAAAATTGGTGATATATTTGACATAAATCGAGTCTGACTCAACCATTCTCTTTCGGTTCCGCACTTAAATGACAAAACAGTATGAAACGATATTGTCTGGGAATGAATGTAGTTAAAGAAACAGAAACTCATTATACAATGGTAATAAACAATGACTGAAAATGAAAGAAAGGAAGTCAAATATAAGAATCTAACAGACATGAAAAGGTCTATAAAACAGAAAAGAGAAGCAAAAGATTAGTACAAAGGAATTATGTGTCATAGAATTATGAGCAAATCGTTCCTAGCTCCGTGTGGAAGATAGTTTTGCTTTGTGAAAGTGAAAATTAAAACTTGAGTCTGGGTACATCATTAGAAGCGAGTGAAGCATCTCCTAATAGTTGTATATGATCTAATAAACAAGCCTGCGGATATGGTCGCCCTCTAACGCACGCCGTAATGGCGCGTAAGAACCATTGAACACTTTAAAACAATACTAATAATAACTAAGGAGTTTTAATAAAGGACTCTTGGTGAAAACTTGATAAATATATTTACAATTGTGCTGATATTGACCAGCTGTTGTTCCTTATCTTTTTTATCGAAAGCGCTCGTTCCTCAAGTAGGTATCATATAATAGTGGTCCTAGTACACGACAGAATGAACTATTACATTCTTATCTTCTCATAATCCGGCTACCACGATATCAGCAAAACATACATTGAATATAGAGACATTTAGTTTCATTTTGATGAAAAGCTTTTTATTTACGAAGTCATTACCACCTTATTCAGCCCCCCAATAACGTTTTACTGTTTTACTAATAAGAGAAAAACCAGTGAAAGGGGCGCGCATTGCATCATTGGACAAAACGACTGGCTAGATCAATCGGTGAGTGTACGCAGCTTGTTCCTCTGTTGACATTTTAGTAAAACCTTTGCAAACATATTCTTAATGAAATGTTAAGTGAATAGTGGACAACCGACGGTTAGAATTTTGAGAAGAATAGGCCATATGCACTAACAGGTCACGTGACCCTATGTCCCCTAAATCAAGCAGCACCATCAAAATGAACTCCAAAAAGTGAAAGAGCACCTCGATATTGGTAAAATTGCAAAGTTTCCGTTTATAAGATGATTAAGAGAAAAAAATGACAGTAAATGTAAGATTAGATATTTTCACGAGCTTGCCATCCAATGCATTTTTCCAAACGAATCGTAATAAAATATTCAAACTTAAATTTATATTTTACTGTCATTTTGTATTACATTTTATGAGCTGAAACTTTGCACTTTTACTAATATCGAGGTGCTCTTTCATTTTTTGGAGTTGACGGTGCCACTTGAGTTAGGGGAGATAGGGTCACGTGATCTGTTAGTACATATAGCATATTAGATTGGAAATATGGCCAGTCGCAAAACGTTAACTATGAGCTGTGAACGCTCCTATAAGAGCAGATTTCGCATGGGTGTGAAACGGGCCGCGCCGTGCTGTGACCATGTCAGTGCTGTGATGTCTATACAAACATTTGAAATTCCTGCCATAACCATGCTGTGACCGTGACAGTGCCATGTTGTCTATAAAAACATTCGAAATTCCTGCCGTAACCGTGCCGTGACTAGTATGCCGTTTTCACAGTCATACGAAATCTGCTCTATGCTTTTAACTTGCAAATTAATTCATATTATTAGAGATAAACCACAGCAACTGATCGCACAAATCTGCCGCTTGAAAAAACCTCTATTAACAACTACTGTAAATGAGATATAGGCGACCCCTCCATTTCACGACCACTTTTCCACACTCCTAGGGTGGTCGCTTTATAGAGGTTTGTCATGATTGGACTTACCTATATTTTCTGGTAACCTCGTGTTCAGTGGGTTTCCAGGATCGTGATTGAATATCAATTCAGAGCACAGTTTATGTCCTCTTTGCTGTGCGTACATAAGAGGAGAAGCACCATCTTTGTCAACACAGTCTTTATCAGCTCCCGCACGAAGTAGTGCCAACGCACAGAAAGCATGTCCAGTAGCCGCTGCCCAGTGCAATGGAGTCCTGTAATGAAAATACAGCAACGCTAGCAAAAGTGATACAGTAGGGACCACGATGAGTCAGTGACAGGTGGTCAATGTACAGAGGTGGTCATTGTACAGAGGTGGTTATTGTACAGAGGTAGTCATTGTACAGAGGTGGTCATTGTACAGAGGTGGTCATTGTACAGAGGTGGTCATTGTACAGAGGTGGTTATTGTACAGAGGTAGTCATTGTAAAGAGGTGGTCATTGTACAGAGGTGGTTATTGTACAGAGGTAGTCATTGTACAGAGGTGGTCATTGTACAGAGGTGGTCATTGTACAGAGGTGGTCATTGTACAGAGGTGGTCAATGTACAGAGGTGGTCAATGTACAGAGGTGGTCATTGTAGAGGTGGTCATTGTACAGAGGTGGTCATTGTACAGAGGTGGTCATTGTACAGAGGTGGTCATTGTACAGAGGTGGTCATTGTACAGAGGTGGTCATTGTACAGAGGTGGTCATTGTACAGAGGTGGTCATTGTACAGAGGTGGTCATTGTACAGAGGTGGTCATTGTACAGAGGTGGTCATTGTACAGAGGTGGTCATTGTACAGAGGTGGTCATTGTACAGAGGTGGTCATTGTACAGAGGTGGTCATTGTACAGAGGTGGTCATTATGGAGAGGTGGTCACTGTGGTAGTAGCTTGCTTTATTTGCATGACTCATTTCAAGTATTTCAAAAGCACTTTTACAAACAGTAAGAAAAGAAAAGTGATAGTTTTACCTGTCCTCGGCATCACCAAGACCAATGTTAGCAAACTTTTCAGTGATTAGTTCTTGTAGTGCATCAACATGTCCAGCGGCTGCAGCAAAGTGTATAGGAGTTTTACCAGAAAAGTCTTTACCATTAAGAAGATGTTGACCAGCAACAGTGTTTAGGATAGCACGACAACAGTCTACGCTCCCATTCTGTTGATAAAAGAAAGGTGCTATAAGAGCAAGAAAGCTTAGTAACTGTAGTAATTATAAGAGCTTCTATGTATTTGCGCGCAATGCATGTTGCATTACACAAATACACACAAAACACCGACCACCAACAGTACCACCATTTCCGCTAAATACAAACCATATTCATAACCAGAAACTGCAACCACTACCATCATCATCACGACCAAATACAAATCACGTGCATAAACACCACCAGAAACAACGACCACCACAACCACCATCAACACAACTAAATACAAATCATATCCATAAACACCACCAGAAACAACAACGACCACCACAACCACCACCAACACAACTAAATACAAATCATATCCATAAACACCACCAGAAACAGCAACGACCATCAAAACCACCATCAACACAACTAAATACAAATCATGTCCATAAACACCACCAGAAACAACACCGACCATCAAAACCACCATCAAGACAACTAAATACACATCATGTCCAGAAATACAACCAGAAACAGCAACAATCACCATCAACACAACCAAATATATATCCTGTTTGTAAACACACTGAAACATCAACATCGCCACCGCCACCATCATCAACACAACCAAATACAAATCATGTTTATAAACACACCGCAACATCAACACCACCGCCGCCACCATCATCAACATAACCAAATACAAATCATGTCCATAAACACCACCAGAAATACCTACACCATCATAATCATGGCAAATACAACCATCACTATATCATCACAACCAAATGCAAAACTGCCCATCAACACCACCAGACACAACCAAATACAGCTATCAAATTATCACCGCCAAAACAAAACAAATTCATGGACACCACAAGAAACAAGAAACAACAACCAACTACAACCAGCAAATGGAAAAGAGCACATGAAGAAAAAGGAAAGTGAAGAAAGGGCATATCAACCAAATTGTGTCGTTCGCGCGGGCTTCCTGTGTTTTTACTATTGGGTTTCCCGTTTACTGAAAAGCTAGGTTTCTAAGCTAATTTCAAGATGGTGGACAATGCGATGTGTTTTATCGCTACAATATCTGCAAGTTTTGATGAAATTTTGACAATTTGAGGCTCCAAATTGCAGGAAATCAACAAAAACAAATTCACGTTGACTTCCAAATAAGATAAATTGCCAAAATATGAGCATAGACTTCATGGCCGTGCGATCGAACGACGCATTTTTTTATAGAGATAAAGTTTGATATGGGATTACAAAACCGCAAAGAAAGGACAAATTGACAATTGTAATAAGAAATAAACAAATTTAATTGATTCTAATCATAATTACAATTAACATAACCGAATCCAAGCAATAAATTATCTGATGATGGACAGTGGAGACTGTCCGAAATATCATTTGTTTACAAAACTTCTCGTTATGTTTATTACAATTAACATAATACAATCATAACTGTTGCAATTTCGTCAACTCTGATTGGTGGAGAGACTGTCCTGTTTCAGAATTAATTAGACAGTTGCAATCAGGCAGTTGCAAGAGCCAATGGCATTACACTTTTGAAATGAATTGACCAATCCCAGAAACGATATACATTTATAATCACCAATTTCGTTATCACAAATACAGTTTGCTTCGCGCGAAGAGGCAAAAATTCAAAATTTCAATGTACAAGAAATATAAAAAAAAAACGTTTTGTAAAAACAATAGAGTAATTTTGCAAGCACGACGCGATGTTAGCGAGGACGCTGCGCGCGCTGACGAATTTTGTTTGAAATGATCGTTGACGTCGCGAACGTCAAGAAAAAAAAGACCGGAAAACAAGCAAAATGGCGTCCTGCGGTGTCGTGATAGTCACGCAACGAACGAATGTGACAAATTCGTTATCTAACGTCACGTTTTTGCTTGGTGTCGTATTTGCTAAATCACTCTAATGTATATCTGAGTACTGGAGTGGAAATCATTTTATACAATATCTCTCATCTAACTAACTGTTCTTACTGGCCAAGCAAACCAGAGCCGCGGCGACGCTCTGACCGCTCGACCATGCCGTCTCCTTAATGAAATACTAAGTCTTAACCTATCGCCTGTGAATATATTTAACAAATAGGACAGCTTTTTTCGTGCTACGTTCAGTAATACAGCACGAAGGAAGTGACGAGAGTGACGAGTGCTCTCCACACTTCTTGAGTGTATGTACGTTATGTCGGCAGTTTCTAAGAGTTGTATTAACGAACGGAGCACGGAAAAAGACGTTCTATTTGTTTTACTATATATTTTTAAGTAAATATCCAAGGGAAAAAGTTCGATTTTCTCTGTACAAAAATTCAAAAGGTGAGCGCGTGGTCGAGCTCGCGCTGCTGACATCAGAATTGTGCTCCATTCTCTGATAAAGAACAGCTTTCAGCCGCGTATCGACAAGGGTATATAATAAAATATATACAATGTGGATTTGGAAATCATCAACTCTTTAGCATAATCATAAAGTTTTTATGGAATTGAATTTACATACCATAAATTGTTCGATTAGATAAAGCTGAATTGTTACGACCATTAAAACTCCAGCCGCTCATTTGATTAACTATTTATGCTGGCATACTGTTTCTCCAAAATGCTGTCTTTTCATTCAACTCCCGGACATTTCTCTGTCGTAGGATTGCAGGCGCAGGCAATGAGCAAGTTCCTGTCTTTTGGCGTGTTTGGAATGGTATTGTATGATACTCAGATGATCTCTTGGCTTTTCTTCCTCCTTGTCTTTTGATGTTTTTCTGTTCAATTGGCTTGACATCTATATGATGAATAGGCGAACAATATTCGTTTTTCTCCTTGATACCCTCCTTCTCAAAAACATCGACGTCCTTGATTTCCTTCTGCGCAATGGCTTTGACATGTATTGCCTCTGCTTGCTGATTTACCGGGAGATGATTTCGTTTCTCTTTCTTTATCTTGATATTCTCCTTTGGTTCAACTGGTTTGACATGTATAACCTCTGGCTTTTGACCAAGGAGATGTAAGGACGCACAGCAACCCATACTTGTGTATCTTTGTGACAACTATCTCAGTAGATATCACCGTGTATCATATGTATGTTTTTCTTTATTTATCTGGTTACCTTAGTAATCCAGCGTATTGTTGATTTGTAAACCTGGTAACCATGGTCGCCACTTAGCAACGGTTATAATTTGTCAGATTACCTAAGTAACCGTAAATAGTAGACTAAATAAACTGTAACCTAGAAACCGCTATAACATAGTAACAAAAATCTAGATGGGTTGCGAGAATGTTTTATAGATACCTGCATCATTATAAACTAGTTTTGTATCGCGATTTTTTGTTACTTTCGTGAAGAAAAAAAAAGAAAAACTCACCATTTTCGATTGATTAAAATTAAAGCGAGGTCCTCTGTACTTGTATCACGCAATCGCTACCCGCGCATTGAAGAGATTTTACATCGACTTTTTTCGCTTATTTCACCGAAATATATGCCGTTTTGGCCATTTTAACTCGTGGATATTTTGTAAAAAGTCATTGTTCGTTTGCTGCTCAATTTAAAATAACTTTTAGAAGGTTTTTAGGGTTTTGAAGAAAGTCACTTCGATGCAGTCCTCAAAGTCCTCGAAGGCGGATTTTGAGACGACATTATCGGAAAATAATGTTGTCTCTCTTTCGATCAAAACATTGATCAAAATGATTTGAAAATCTCGATACTGCATGTATGGGATTGTATTAATAATAATAATGTCAAAATAGTAAATTAATAAAAAGACTAAAAAATATAACTGTAAAAACGTGCCGTGTAAAAAAAGACTAAAAAATATAACTGTATATTTTTTAACTGTATAAAAACGTGCCGTGTAAAACATAAAATTTGAAGTTTAAAATCGATAAAATTACAAACATTTGAATCTGTTGATCAAACCATTCGGTAAAATGTTCCAATCCTTTAAAAAACTATTATAAGATCTTAAAGGACCTTTGTTCAATTCACAGGCTCGTAACATGGTATATTTTCGTCTCACTGATCCCGGATTTTTACGGAAATTTTGATTCCTGAGCCCATATGTTTAGAAATTTTTGATCCCTGATCCTTGGTGCAAAAAACTGAGATGATCCCTGATCCTGACCCAAAGTCCCTGATCCTTTGATCCCGCAGCCCTGGCCTCTGATCCCTGATCCTGGCCATAATTTGGGGCTTGATCCCTGATCCCATATACCATGTTACGAGCCTGAATTCAGACTTAGTTGTCCTTAAAAGTTCTTTATTTCGAGTATTGTATGTATGGACATCAGAAAGACATTTTAAGATTACAGTCATCATCTTTCACAAGTTTATACGTCCAGATGCAACGTTGAATTGATCTCCTTGCATGTAAGTCAAGCCAGCCCAGTCTTTTCAGCGCTTCGGTTCCTGAGGAATTAGGTGGAAGATCCAGAACGAGCTTGGCAGCTTTATCCTGTAGGACTTGTAGTGAATTCATGAGGACTTTGTTGTTTTTTTCCCCCATACTATGCTTGCATATTCGATAGCAGGTACAACCACTGTATTGACATAAATGGCTCCAGTTTCCATCGGTAAAAGATGCCTGATGCGTTCTAGAACTCCAAGACGTTGAACTGAACAACTTTAATAGGACAATAACATGACTTTTGTCGGGCATATTGTTTATTTGTGGTCCGAGTAGCTTCATTTGCGCCCGAGCGCAGCGAGCATCAATATACTAGGCCAAATATTGAAACTTGGAAATTCTTGGAAATTCTTCCATATTAGTGGTAAAATGGCGTTTGATCAGTACGATAAAAGTCGTCTTCAAATAAATACGATTGACACAAAACTTGAGTTTTGAAATGGTTTTCTTGTAAATTCTGATTGGTCGAGAGCTGTCGCACGATGCCTTCTCAGCCAATCAGCAACAAATTCAATTTTCGCCCGCTGAACGGCGCGTTTTCAAAAGGGCAGTTTGTTATTTGGCAAGGGTTCAAGTTTGGACCCTTATAAGGAACGCCAACGGATACCTTGGCATCAACGGAGGTCGATCCACCAAACACTGTCCTCTGTGTCCTGCCATTGAGATAAGAATGGAACCACTTTAGGGCCGATCCAGTGATACCCAACGATTTAAGTTTTTTAATCAATATGGTGTGGTCCACCGTGTCGAAGGCTTTACGCAGATCTAGAAAAACCACTCCTGTTACCTGGCCTTCATCCATTTTGTTGAGAAGATTGTCGGAAAAGTTAATCAATGCTGTTGTAGTTGAACCGTTTATGTCGAAAGCCATATTGGGCGTCAGCCAATAATTTGTTGTCCTCCGAATAGGCATAAAGTTGAACATGAGCAGCTTTCTCGATGATTTTACTGACTGTGGGTAGGATAGATAGGGGTCTATAAGTATAGTATAAAGAACGAGAGAGAGTGTTTTATCGGATATAAAGATCCGAGCCGTAGGGACTCCGATCGGAAATCGGCAGGTATGCTTGTCAACATTATTTTATCCCCTTGTCGGCGGGGATGCTTGTCGTACCTTTTAGGGCATCTTGGACTTTAGTGGATTACCAGAGACTTAGCTGGTACCATTTAGGGTGTTTTTCGGTAATAAAATACGATTTTAATCGGGGAGACGATTTTAATGATCTGAGTTGTGTCTCTAGCTTGAACACTTCGATAAGGAAGTTTTTATTTTTTGGATTCTTCTTTTTTTTTCTTTCCAATTTACAGTTATACTGTCACAATTTTACAGTTACAAGTCACAATTTTACAGTTATAAGGTCTTATAACTCACAATTTCAGTTAGGGGCTGCCATGCTATTACATTTTAACCAAGAAAAAGTCAAAAAAAAGTATTGCCCATGGCCAGTCATGGCCCTTACCGGCCACCGTATTTTCTCTTCCCTTCTGTTCTTTATCGATGGATAGTTTTTCAGCAGGTGGACTTGCACGTTGCTCTTTACGATTGTGTTCCTTTAAGCTTACGTTCTGGCATACTGTTTCTCCAAAATTCTTTCATTTTGTTCAATTCTTCTACAACTCTCTCGTGTTCAGTTTCTGTCAAAGGCTTTGTCGCTGGCTTTGTACTCTTTACAATCTCTTTTCCATTGTGGTCTACTTTGGGCAACACTTCCTTCACGTTTTCTCTTACAATCGATCCATGGTCAATACCATCAACATGACGAGTACCCTTTACAATCTCTTTTCCATTGTGGTCTACTTTGGGCAACACTTTCTTCACGTTTTCTCTTACAATTGATCCATGGTCAATACCATCAACAGGGCGAGTACCCTTTACAATCTCTTTGCCACTATGATCTACTTCGGGCAACACTTTCTTCGTGTTTTCTCTTACAATCGATCCATGGTCAATACCATCAACAGGGCGAGTACCCTTTACAATCTCTTTGCCATTGTGGTCTACTTTGGGCAACACTTCCTTCACGTTTTCTCTTACAATCGATCCATGGTCAATACCATCAACAGGGTGAGTACCCTTTACAATCTCTTTGCCATTGTGGTCTACTTTGGGCAACACTTTCTTCACGTTTTCTCTTACAATCGATCCATGGTCAGTATCATCAACAGGACAAGGACCCTCTACAGTTTCTTTACTCGCATGATCTTCTTCGACTAATACGTTCCCCACGTTTTCCTCTACAATCGATTCTTGGTCAGTACTGTCAACAGGTTGAACATCCATGATCTCTGAATGTTGAAAAAAGCTCGACTGTGCACAACCCATGTTGACTTAGTCCTTTGAACTCGTCGATGTGTTTATAGGTTTGATAAATTTTTCGTGTTAGTTATACATGGAACTAGATAATATTAGTCCTATATGACCGGATACTTAATTATTTGTAATTAGCTAGAGAGCTCATTCGCGCCCTTAATTAGACGTCCACATGCCTTTAATTAAGCCCCTCTAATTGCAACCCATTTTTTTCAATTATTTTGTAGAATGGGTAAAGGTCTTTTAAATTCACAAAAAAAAGTTGGGGGTATCCATGCATTTAACGGAGATAATGGTAAACATGTCCAATAACCGCTGATCAGCAATTTTTCGAATTTTTAATATAGTATCATGTTTTTTTCCAATGTTAACTTATAAAGAAGTACAATGAAGGTAATAAAAGCTTCGGTAGATCGAATCCCTCAAAATGAAAGCAAAAAATTAACGATATTATTGAAATTACTGGTGTAGGGTTTTTTCGATGTTTTGGCCTGGTTTTAATTCTTAAGCCTGGTTTTCACTGCAATCGGAGTCAGAATCGGAGTCAGAATCGGAGTCATAAGCAGTTCATAAAAGTGAAAAACCGATCGTCATAAGCGGAATCGGAATCCGAAGCAGAAGCCTCGATTAGATGTTTTTACTTTAGAGAGGACCTGGAGAACACCATTGCGATTGGTTGTCTGCTTCTGCTTCCGATTCCGATTCCGATATTCTGGTTTTCACTTATCATAAGGATCGGAAACGCAATCGGAGTCGGAAGAAAATGGAAACCTTCCGATTCTTGCGATTCCGACGCGCTTATGACTCAGATTCCGACTCTGTTTTCTGGTTTTCACTACGACGTAAGGCGCTTATGACTCTGATTCCGACTCTGCTTTCTGGTTTTCACTACGACGTAAGGCGCTTATGACTACGATTCCGACTCTGTTTTCTGATTTTCACTACGACGTAAGGCGCTTATGACTACGATTCCGACTCCGATTTCGATTCCGACTGAAGTGAAAACCAGGCTTAAGGAAACCTGATGACCAATGCTATTTCAGAGAAAAAATATTTCCTTTTTTGAATGCATATAGCTTAGTTAATTTTAAACCAAATGAGAAAATACAATTATGGGGTATTTATTTCCGGTCGTAAAAAGAGCCTTTAGTGCGCTTTTAATCATCTAGAATGAATTCAATTTTAGAATATGAGAAACCATGTATTTTTCTTTTCTTCCTATTTTTCTTTTCCAAAAGTCATGAAAATAGTATGTTTTCACGTTAACAAATCGAACATAGTTTTTCATTGTCTGTCCTCTTATTGATCATAGATGACGTCACAAAAATGTTCAAAACTTCAAATGTGTGTGACGTCTCGCGCGCGCTCTTTGGGTCAAATGCGATTGAAAAAATGCTTGATGTCCCAGCTGGAGGCTACCGTACATAAGCGATCGTTTCATGCTTTATAACATTTTTTCGACGTTTTTGTGCAAGCCACGTCTCTGTCCTCTGATATAAACATGGTACTAAACAATCAGCGCGCGCGTTATATTTCAAATATTTTATAATGAATAATTGAATCGATTTATAGCCAGAATCAATTTTATAACCGGGAGAATCAATTCATAACCACTGATAAAAAATAAATAAAAATTCCTTTATGCAGCAAACAGAAGATCTTACTATTTGTACCAAAGAGAATGATCTTTATTTGTCAGGTTACCTAAGCCAGGGAGCATGGTGTTGGTTTCGCCATTAGAAACACCCTGCTTTGTATGATGGAAATCCCAATGGGTGGCACTGAGAGAATCCTCACTCTATGCCTCTCTACACAAGAGGGTATGGTAAATCTTGTTTGTATTTATGCACCAACACTAACATCCTCGTCTGAAGCCAAAGACCAGTTCTACGAACACCTAGACAGTGTCATCAAAACAATCTCAGAATCAGAACATTTCTTTCTTCTGGGGGACTTCAATGCGAGGGTGGGTGCCGATCATGAATACTGGCCAAGCGTGTTAGGTCACCATGGCATAGGAAAAATGAACGAGAACGGCCAGAGGCTCCTGGAACTATGCTGTTACCACAAGCTGTGCGTGACAAATACCTATTTCCAGAACAAGGCATGCCACAAAGCATCTTGGAGGCATCCAAGGTCAAAACATTGGCACCAGTTGGACTTGATTATCACCAGACGCAAGTCCCTGAACATTGTCTGCAATACCAGAGCTTACCACAGTGCTGACTGCGACACTGACCACTCTCTGATTGTGTCAAAGGCAAAGCTCAAACCACTTAAATTATACCATTCCAAGAAGAACTGTCAGCCCAAAATAAATATCAGCAGGACTGCTCAACAAGAAAATAACCTGAAATTCGTAGAGCGACTCGAAGAGACTGTGACAGGTGACCAACCACCTGGTCTGGAGGATAGATGGAGGTTTCTTCGGAATGCTATCTACAACACTGCTGTCAAGACATATGGTAAAAAAGAGCGTAAGAATGCCGACTGGTTTGAAGCCAACATCTCCGAGTTAGAACCTGTCATAAACGCCAAGCGTAGTGCACTGACCAGCTACAAGCGCAACCCCAGTCAGCTAAACCTACAGACGCTGAAAGCCGCTCGAAACAGGGCTCAACGAACTGCCCGCCGCTGTGCTAATACTTACTGGCTTCAACTCGCAGATAATATTCAACGTGCCTCAGACTCTGGTAATATTAGGAGTATGTATGAGGGTATAAAGCAAGCAACAGGCAAGACAACCATAAAGACTGCGCCCCTGAAGACCAAATCAGGCGAGGTGATTACCGACAGAAACAAGCAAATGGACCGGTGGGTCGAACATTACCTAGATCTTTACTCAAATGAAACCTCAGTCTCTCAGGAAGCGCTCGACAGTTTCGTGGACCTTCCTGTCTTGGAAGAATTGGACTCAGTTCCCACAGTTGAAGAACTCAGCAAGGCTATTGATGCCCTACCAAGAGGAAAAGCACCGGGCATGGATGGAATACCTCCTGAGATTATCAAAAGTGGAAAATCAGCCCTACTGGAACCACTCTACGAGCTCTTGCGTCTCTGTTGGAGCGAAGGCAAGGTACCTCAAGACATGCGCAATGCAAAAATAGTCACCCTGTATAAGAACAAAGGTGACCGCAGTGACTGCAACAACTATCGTGGTATCTCCCTGCTGAGCATAGTTGGGAAAGTCTTTGCTCGAGTAATCTTGACGCGTCTCCAAGTCCTTGCCGAACACATCTACCCAGAATCTCAGTGCGGATTCAGAGCGCAGCGATCCACCGTGGATATGATCTTCTCTGTCCGTCAACTTCAGGAGAAATGTCGAGAACAGCAGATGCCATTATTCATTGCCTTCATCGATCTCACAAAGGCTTTCGACCTTGTAAGCAGGAAAGGTCTATTCCAGTTATTAAAGAAGATTGGCTGCCCCCCACAGTTACTCAACATTATCATCTCCTTCCATGAAAACACGCAGGGCGTAGTCAGCTATGGCAGTGAAGTTTCAGAGTCCTTTGCAATTCAGAGTGGCGTAAAACAAGGCTGTGTACTTGCACCAACTCTTTTTGGTATCTTCTTCTCGATACTGCTCGATTTTTCATTCAGACATTCATTACAGGGAGTCCATTTAGTTACTAGAAGTGATGGTAGGCTATTCAACTTGGCTCGACTGAGGGCAAAGACAAAAGTGCGTAGAGTGCTCATCAGAGAATTGCTGTTCGCTGATGACGCTGCCCTGATCTCACACACAGAGGAGGGCCTCCAAGCCCTGGTTAACCAGTTTTCTCATGCCTGCACTCAGTTTGGGCTAACCATCAGTATTAAGAAGACCAATGTCATGGGTCAGAATGTCTCTGCACCTCCATTGATCAGAATTGACAATAAGGTGCTCGAAGTTACTGATCACTTCACCTATCTGGGCTCTATTATCACCAGTAACGTGTCTCTCGATAAAGAAATCGACAAACGCATTGCAAAAGCTGCAGGAGTGTTGGCTAGGCTGAGCAAGAGAGTGTGGGAAAACAGCCAGCTATCCTTAAACACTAAACTCAAGGTTTACCAGGCGTGTATCTTAAGTACCCTGCTTTATGGCAGCGAAACATGGGCTACTTATGCCAGACTTCACTTCACTTCACTTTATTATAATGTGCTACGTTATAAATAACATATAATGCACAGCGTGTTAACTCAAATCGACGTGAGTAATAAATAGATATAATAGATAATAACATAAATAGATAATATAAATAGATAATAATAAATAGATAAATAACAATAATAGATAATAATAAATAGATGACTTAATTTAATAGATTGTCGGATTGTCAGGAGATCCGTCTTGAAAGCTTCCACCTTCGTTGTCTACGACGGATTCTTGGCATCACATGGCAAGACAAAATTACCAACACTACTGTGCTGAAGCAAGCTGGTTCCCACAGTGTGCATCTCCTTCTCAGCCAGCGACGCCTACGTTGGCTGGGGCACGTGTATCGTATGCAGGATAGCCGCATCCCAAAGGACATCATCTATGGAGAGTTGGAGACAGGACGCCGTCCAGTAGGCCGCCCAGCACTGCGTTTCAAAGATGTCTGCAAACGAGACATGAAACTTACTGAAATTGATCCAGTTAACTGGGAATCACTTGCTGAAGACCGCAGTTGCTGGCGTAACACCATTTATGAAGGCCTCAAAAGAGGCGAGGAAAAGCTTCACCAACAGTCAGAGGAAAGAAGACAGCGTAGAAAGCAGAGACAACAAAGACAGCAACCCCCAGCCCCAATCCCGCCCTCAGAGTTTACTTGTGACCTGTGCGGAAAGGACTGTCACGCAAGGATTGGTCTGCTGAGTCATTTAAGACGCTGTTCCCAACAGGACTGACTGACCTTTTACCACGGTGCTACCATTATCTTACGAGATAGACGGATGCCTACTATATACTACTACCTAGGTAACCATCACATTTATTTGATTTATTACGTAGAAACCATGGTATCCACCTAGCAACGATAATACATGTCAGATTGTTATTCAGATTACCTAGGTAACCATCACAATTATTTGATTTGTTACGTAGGATTCATGGGATTTACCTAGCAACGATAATACATGTCAGATTGTTATTCAGATTTTTTCAGTGACGAGCAATAATGGCGAAAAGCGCCATAATCGTTTCTTCATGAATGGAAAAGCCTTATGGTTAAATATTTCAGGATAAAATCATCTCCTTTCTGAGGATTAAGCATTTGAAATCTGAAAATGCAAATGAGATGACTTAGAAAAAGTACTTCTTAAATATACAAAAACACTAGAGATGAATTTTTTTGAAATGAAAATGTTTTTCAAATGAAAAAAATAGGCTATTTTTATTTGAAAAACATTTTCATTGCTAAAATACAAAGTGTGGTGAATGTTTTTGCTACCCAAATCAAACACATTGTTTCAAAATTGAAAACAAAATCATGCAAATTCCTTTTTTTACGTCATCTCATTTGCCATTTTCCGACCGTTCAAATGCTTAATGCTCCGAAAGGATATGATTTTATCCAGAGATATTTAACCATTAAACATTTCCATTCATGAAGAAATGATTATCAAAATCTCAATTTAGGGGTTAGGGGCACTTTGATATAGTTATTGTGATACAAAAGGAGACTAGCGAGCGAATGAACTATTTTGGGCTGCGTCGGTGTATAAAATACAACAATTAAGACATGAATGGAAAGTTGAAACACCGTAAAAAAGGAGATATACGTACTGAAGTTTCGAGCCTTATCTTCAATCTCTTGTGAATATCTAATATAATGTAGAATTAGAAAATATCAATTCTTTAGCATAACGCATTAAATTTTTATGGAATTCATGAACTCAAATACGATAAATCGTTCGATCAGATAAAGGTGTTACGTCTATTCATTAAGGAATGTTCGTTGTTCGTTGTTTTTTTAATTAAAAGAGTTCGAGCGCTCTCTTAATTCTAAGATTTTGGCTGGCATACTGTTGAATCGCAGACGTAGGCGAGTTCCTTTCAAGTTTGCTTGTTTGAGTGTTATCGTATGAAACTCGGCTGATTTCTTGGCTTGGCGTCCTCCTTCTCCCATGATTTTCTCCTGTTCAATTGGCTTGACATGAATATAAACCTCTGCTTGTTGACTGGAGAGATGAATAGGCGAACAACATTCGATTTTCCCCATGACATTCTCCCTCTCAAAAACATCAGCGTCCTTGATTTTCTCCTGCGCAATTCAATTCAGTGCTTTGACATGTTGTATTGCTTCTGCTTGCTGGGAAGATGATGGGAAGATGGGAATTGATGGGAAGATGACTCCGTTTCTCCTTTTTCTCCTCAATATTCTCCTTTGGTTCAACTGGTTTGATATGTATAACCTCTGGGTTTTGACAGAGGAGATGTAAAGACGTACAGGATCCCATACTTGCAATCTTTGTGACAACTATCTCAGTAGATATCACCGTGTATCATAGGTGTTTTTTCTTTATTATCTGGTTACCTAGGTAACCCAGCGTATTGTTTGATTGGTAAATATGGTAACCATGATTGCCACCTAGCAATGGTTACGATCTGTCAGATTACCTAAGTAACCATAAATATTGTTTGACTAAATAAACTGTAACCTAGAAACTGTCATAACGTAGCAACAGAAAAATGTAGATGGGTTGCCCGGTTGTGCGCATGCTTGATAGGTACATTCATCAAGGGTGTACTGCATGACATATATCGTTGCTGTGCAACGGTTGCTATGCAAAATAGGGTCTTGTTTTGGCCACGCGAGTTTTTGGAGGGAAACATTTGACTTCCGGTAGAGCGACACGCACCTGACAAAAAGGACTCATTTTCGTTCTTATTGCGCATGCGCGGGACACTTTACTTCAGGTTTCTTTAAAAAGCTTCAGAAGTTTTCGTCAAAACTAAGTGTTTCTTCAATATTCATCTTATTTACTGCCTTTTCTTCAAAGCCAAGCATGGGATTTAAGATTAAGAAATACGGAAGATATTTGCATTATTCGCTTAATTTCGACATTCAAAAACCATATTAAATTTATTTGGAGAACATTCTTTAAAACGCATGCTTGGCATTATGCACCTTGATCTCAAGATTTATTTAATGTATTTCAAATTCTCCAACATGCATTGCTAAAGAAAAGTATAACTTTAATCTGTAGCTATAACATCATGTGATGACGTCACGCAATGACGTCACAAAATGTTAAAGTCTCCTCCAAGAAGACAAGCTATTAAATGTAAAAGTTAACCTTCAGTTTAATCTAAAGAAACCGTTTATTCATTTTAACTCTGGGTTTAGCGCTTACCCACTTTCGTACAACTGAACCCCGAACCCGCTAAATCCTTACCTGGGGCCGGTTGTACGAAAGGTGAATAGCGCTATCCAGCGGATAAATCCTTATCCAGCGGATAAAATCTATACAAAATCTATACAGTGGACAACTCTTATCCGGTGGATAACTTTATCCAACCTTCGTACAACCGGACCCAGTGGATAAAGTTATTAGATAACGCCATCATTTTTGTCCTTTGGATAAGAATTTATTCCACGATTATTTCTATCCACCTTTCGTGCAATGGTTGCCAAGAGACTCAGATGTGCGTGATGCTTGTGCATGTTATTTTCGAACTGCATTATGAACGCTAGTTACTTATACGCGCTGAAAGTTTTTGAATAACAATTCGAATACCTTTTTAAAATCGTCCATATTAGAGTATACTGCCGTATTAAAAATATTGATGAATAAAGAATATATTTAAGCAATATAAAACGCGCGCGCATGTCTCTGTACTGTGATATAAACACGATGGAAGATGTAGAGCAAGAGAAAAGCAAGCTTAGGAACACGAGGCGTAGCCGAGTGTTTCTCTTGCTTTCCGAGTGCTCTACATCTTCCAGAGTGTTTATATCACAGTGACAGAGACATAAGCGATCGTTTTATATTGCTTTTATAAAATATTTTCGACGTTTTTTGAGCGAGCCATGTCTCTGTCCTCTGATATAAACATGGTAGCCAGCCAATCAGCGCGCGCGTTATATCTCAAATATTTTATAAATATATATAAAGACATGAGTTTAATGCAGTTTAAAAAGTATTATTTACCTGCGCTGCCCAGTGTAGTGGAGTTTTGCCCTCGTTATCTCGCGCAATTAATTCAGCACCATTCTCAACCAAAACTCGTACCAGATCAACTCGTCCATGAAAAGCAGCCCAATGAAAGGCTGTCATTCCCTATAAATTAAAAAAAATTAGGTTTTAGATTTATATTCCGCAAATATCTATATGTATATAATCAAATGCGGTTGAAATGAACTGAAATGAAATGTAATAGCAACATAAAGTAGCTAAGAATCCCAACTGGCGAGGAGGCGAACCAGTTGGTTATATTACAAGCATGGCCGAGAAACTGAGTTTGAACTAATCGAAATCGTAACAAACTCAGTCTCATCTAGTGGCCAGAGCGAGAATCGAACCTTTGACCGCCAGATTGCGAGACCAACGCTCTGACCACTCGGCCATGATGTCTCCATGATGTTACAGTTACTGTTTTATTTGAAGGGTGTCCAGCTAAAACAGTTTTTTTCGAGTTCAGGCGCTGTTACACGCTGAAACTTTACCTGACGTGACTTAGCGAGGAAAAGCGTTCTGAGCTGTTCTTATTTTGTTCGCGTCTTAGAACAAAAAAGTCTCGTTTATACGGATCATTTCGAGTTTTAGAGTGGTTTTCGTATGAGTGGAAAACTTACTGTACCGTACCGTGACCGTGTCAGTGCCGTAATGTCTATAAAAACATTCGAAATTCCTGCCGTAACCGTATCGTATCGTAACCGTACAGTGTTCCCACTCATGCGAAAACCACTCTATACGTTACATCTTTAAGTTTTCCCTCGAACTAAAATGTCCCTAGTGTTCCTACTCTGAATCGATGTAAATTACTTACTTCACAATCTTGAGTATTAACAAACTCGGGAGAAAGTCGTTTAAGCAAAAGTTCTACCGTTCTGTATAAGAAATGGATATTAAAAGTCAATCTCGTTAATAATAATAAATGATTAAACATAAATTTCTATAGCGCATGCACCATGAACGAATGCGCTTTACAAAATTTTAGCTGGTACGCCTGTTTGTCTTTCAGCACTCTATGAACTACTCTATAGACTGATTTGGACTGTTTATTCTCGAACAAAAGAAAAGAAAGATAAATTTATACTTAAAGGGGCACTATGATGAAAATTAATTAAAATTGAAAATAACTTGAAACCTAGTAAACTACCTATCTGTACGACTCCCAATAATCATCAAAAGCAACATTTTCTTTACATTTAAACGAGACCAATAGAAATTGTCAAGTATTTTAGCATTTAAGTTGAGTAAATGACGTCATTTACTCAACCCTATTGTCTTTTAGATTTTATATCAAAAATTCTCTTAGATAATGAGCTTCACATGCAGATTTTTGGGCAGAGTTTAGCTAGTTATTTAACCAAATTCATCTTCAGATAGAGGTTCCAATTTTCATCGATTTTCATCCAAGTGGGCCTTTAATGTACCTTTGACTACTGTAGTACGTGGCAGCGTGAAGGGGTAGTCTACCACAATTATCAACTATTGTTTGATTGGCTCCTAGCGCTAGAAGATAGTACACTCCGTCATTCCATCCCTGAAATCAAAATGGTTTCATGTTAATCGTTACAAAATATAGCGCACTTTATCTTATCCCCATATCCCCGTTTTTTTCCAATCAGTGCTCTATGTTGCGGGTATTTCAAGCTGTAAAGCTAGAAGTTTTAGAAAGAAGTGTGTTGTGCATTCACTCTCTAAAACTGTGTGCGACGTCGCTGCGGAAGCTTGGATATGCATTTGAGTACAGTGATTTAAAAGAGCGCGCACTTACCAACTAAGCTAACTTACTCATGCATGCATTGCAAAAATCACGGCAAGGAACTCTTGTGGTGCGTAAAACTGATGTTACAAGAGAAAATTTGCAACGACGATTTTTTACGCAACACTGGTACAATTTGATTCAAACTCGTTATTTTGCGCATGCGCTGCAATTTATTGACTTCAAATCAAAAACCTGCAACGTGCCGCCGAAGCAAAACTTGGGGTCAAAATCGTTCTGTGTGGTACGTTCCATGGGATCAACTTACGGTTGCGCGAAAACTCGTCGTTGTAAATCGTCTCGTGTAATATCAGCTTAAAGAAATGACCAATGTTTTGAACCATACGGTGACGTTTTCAGACATACACCCTTGTTCACACTAGCGACACAAGTGCAGAAAAAGTACATACAACATACAGTGATGTACTGCTTAATAGCAGTTCTTGTGTTTTCACTAGTGACATTAGTCCAGATCCAGGCCTCTTTTTATCCCGCTCCGCTTCGGTAAAACAGAGTCCAGAGGAACTTGCATGCGCATGCGTTACATGAATCAATCAGGCACAGTAAAGCTTTGGTGTGACCTGGTTACAAGGCCTTTTAACAAGTCATACAGGGCTTGGATTTGCTCCAATTTGGGTAAATACGTCTGCTTTGTACAAGTAAAGGCAAACTTAACTGCTTCGATGAATTCGTTTTCAATATGAGCCCCATCTAGCTGATTTAATTCAGATAAACTTTCGTCCAACCCTTCGTAAACAGCAGCCATATTGAACGATAGCCTTGTAACCAGGTCACACTAAAATCTTACGGTGTCTGATTAGTTCATGTAACGCATGCGCATGCAAGTTCTTCTGGACTCTGTTTTACCGAAGCGTAGCGGGGTAAAAAGAGGCCTGGGTTTGGACTATAGTGGCATAAGCACAAGCAACATACACAGACTCAGTAATGTACTGTTCATTAGTAGTGCTTGTCTTTTCACTAGTGACATAAGCATAGGCAACATAAACAGACTCAGTAATACACTGCTCATCAGCAGTATCTTTCACACCTCTGTTGTAAATGTGATACTCAAGTCTGTGTATGCTGCTTGCGCTTATGCTTGTATCGCTAGTGTAAACCGGGCCAAAAGAACCTGCATGTAGGGCAAATCGGGGAAAAAATAGAAATGCACCAACGGAAATCCGCACAAGTCGATCCTCTTCAGTTAGACCACACCTCAAGCAAACCATCCTCGGGGACCCAGGGCGAAGGGGGAGGGGGAGGGAGGAGAAGGACCGGAGGGGGAGGGGGAAGGAAAGGGAAAGGGGAAAAGGACCTCCCCCTCCCCCTCCGGTCCTTCTCCTCCCTCCCCCTCCCCCTTCGCCCTGGGTCCCCGAGGATGCAAGCAAACAAGCGTTGGTGGTTTATTGACATACCTGATATGATGCTAATGCTATTGGAGTTCTTCCTAGATTATCTTTGGAGTCTAATTTAGCACCAGACGTCGCTAGATATTGTACAAGTTCAAGATTCCCCATACTAACAGCAACAAACAGTGGAGTCATTCCTTCGCTATTAATACACTCGATTAAAGCTGAAATATAAAGAATAGAAACGTTAATAAAATAATCACAATGTCAAAAATTACCGTGTTGAAACATCGTGGTGGCTGTACTGGGAAACTTGGGGAATGAAAAGAACTAGAAACCAAAAGGAGCATTGAAAACGCCTATGGCTGAAGGAGATATATTACCTCAGTAGGCAACTCTTGAAACTGGCATATCATTGTTATGCATATACCTTAGAATCGATAGAGCAGTTTTCGTGTGACTGGGAAACAGAACGGTCACCGCACGGTACGGTTACGACACAGTTACGGCAGAATTTACGAATGTTTTTATAGAAATTACGGTACTGACACGGTCATGGTACAGACCGTACCGTTTCTCACTCATATGAAAACCGCTCTATGTGACTGTGAAGATTGTAGCACATTCAATAGTCGTGTGACTAGGAAAACTGCACAGTCACAGCACGACAATAGTGACACGGTCACGGCACGGCGCGTTTCGTTTCTCATTTGCACGAAAACTATTTTCATGTTATTTTATTAGCTTTGCCTGATAGACAAAGACATCGCAACAGGTCCAACAGCTGGGTCAATTATAGCGGGCTTAAATGCACTGTTTTAATATTGGTAATAACACCCTAAATTTACAGCTTGCATGCTTTCACGTAAGATCACAACACGGCACGGTCATGGAATCGTTAGCCTGCGTCATATCCGGACTTAACGGAGGAAAAATCCGGATGTGACGCAGGCTAGGAATCGTGCGAAACTAGCAAATTTGCTGCGGTCTGAGGTATACAAAGATTTAGTAGAGACCTTAAGATTGGCCGTATTTATACCAGAGACGAATAACTCGTCCAGAGGAATCAATTCAAAGGATTTGAGTCGTCTAGATATAAATTCGAAGACGGACAGTTTCACGTGAAGGCTAGAAACATCCCACGGTTGTCGAGTAATGTGTGGTCAGTGAAAGTCAGCTAAACCCAACGAAAATTGTTGAAACTCAGTCAGAAGAAAATTGAGAACACCAAGAAACCACTCTGAGTATTTTGATAGATTTTATTAAAATTCAAGGCAAAAAATCGTATGTTCAAAAGTCACCCTATATTCTCTAGTAAATCATCTCTCATAGTGAACTAATTGGGCTACCTGTGCCGTAACCGTGCCAGTGCTGTGACGTCTATGAAAATATTCGAAATTCCTGCGTTAACTTTAACTGTGCGGTGCTGTTACCGTGCTGTTTTCACAGTCATACAAAATTTGTTCTATAGCAGATTTCGTATGACTGGAGTAGAGTAGAGTAGAGTAGAGTAGAGTAGAGTAGAGTAGAGTAGAGTAGAGTAGAGTAGAGTAGAGTAGAGTAGAGTAGAGTAGAGTAGAGTAGAGTAGAGTAGAGTAGAGTAGAGTATAGAGTAGAGAGTAGAGTAGAGAGTAGAGTAGAGTAGAGTAGAGTAGAGTAGAGTAGAGTAGAGTAGAGTAGAGTAGAGTAGAGTAGAGTAGAGTAGAGTAGAGTAGAGTAGAGTAGAGTAGAGTAGAGTAGAGTAGAAAAAATAATAATAGAATGGAATGGAATAGAATAAAAAACATCAGTTCCTATTTTCCGACGCGTCCACAGAGTCGTCACACTACGCTTCAATCTCCCGCCCACCCCCCGCCCCATCCCCCACGGGGAAAATTGTCAGAACACCTGCGCGTTGGAGGCTACTTGAGTACAAGATATCCTGAAGATTTCCGGCCAATGTCCTGCTCTAATTCATAATCTTATTTCCTAAAAATAAGGAAATGATCAAAAGATATAAAGCCACTCATACAGTTTACATCTTGTTTCCTTCCCCAACAATATATTGACAATGAGTAGTTTTGCGACTCACTTAAATAATATTAGTTACAGGATATCAGGGAATGACAAACGTTGCGAAATTTAATAAGTAATGAACAGTCTTATCATTGCGTCAAAAATACCAAGTGATGTTCACTGATAGCGGACTACTCCGCAGGTTTCCGGAGGCAATTAATCTATTTTACTAGTGGGATTCCTTTGGCTTCTTCCCGTTTTCTGGCCTCTTCCCCTTTTTACCTCTTTTTCGAACAGTCCAAACTCGTCAACAGATAAACCCAGAAAATGAGAGAGAGAGAGCAAGAGAGAGAGAGAGAGAGAGAGAGAGAGAGAGAGAGAGAGAGAGAGAGAGAGAGAGCAAGAGAGAGAAAGCAAACTTAAGAACAGGAGGCGCAACCGATCGAGTGTTTCTCTTGCATTTCGAATGCTCTACACCTTCCAATATGTTTATATTACGGTAGAGACATAAGCGATCGTGTTGCTTTTATAAAATATTTTTCAACGTTTTAGTGCAAGGCATATCTTTGTTTTCCGATAGAAACATCTTGGTAGTATAACTAGCCAATCAGCGTACACGGTATAATTAAGCTTTATGGTAAAGAATTAACGTTAGGGACGGACCATTAGAAAAGTATTGATGTAGAGGGACTAGCTTGAAGCCAGAGGTTCTCGCAGTCTGTCTTTATTTTGGTGCTCAAACTTTTCACAACATCCAGTACACACACACTCCTTCTCGCTCTCCTTCCACGTGTCCTTGCGGATAACGTAACAGTTCCACTAAAATGTTTCTTTTTTACAAGTTTTACTGGAAATAACTTTTTTTTGCTTTTGCCCCATCTCCCCCTTCACTTTTCTAATGGTATACATAGTAGTTATACAATGGTTTCGAGTGGCTTTTTGATTGGCTGTATTTTTTCTGGGATAAAAGTAAATATACATGGTAGTTTTGTGTGACATAGCCAGGGGAAAACATAAAAGTAAATTTTGAGAGGTGACATCTCTTTGAACTGACAGGCCGATAAAACTCGAGAAATCGCACTTAGTCTATATCACTGTTATATCTAAAAAGCGGATGTCATGTGTATTACGGACATTTCCCTTCCGTTTATTACTATGTTATGCCTAGAAGGAACTGTTGAATCGCATTGACCATGTGTACAACGCAAATCGTGCGTTATTCTCAAACAATGCATTGTTTGAGACGTCACGTGATTGGATAAGCCAATAAGCTTCTTAAGTGTCATACCATTGCACGAAGTTTGATTATAAATATATGCATTGCCATTATTAATAAATTGTGAATCCAACATGAAAAATGTCAAATAGAAATGGCATCTGTCATCAGCGTTTTAACTTGTGCACTAGACAAGCTCTATATTTTATCTTCTTATACGATAAAAACGTGATAGAATAACTTAAATGTAATTGTTACATTAAACATACAATAACAGTGAAACCATGTCGAATGATAATGCTTTCCCTTGGCGCCTATCAAGATGCTTTTAGAGCTTGTCACATGAAATGCTGCATAAAAAACATACAAAAAGAAAAGTGGACAGGATGGTCTTTAATTTGCCTGACTGAATAGTTGTTGACGATGTTCATGACAAAATCATGTTTACCTATAAAACTGTTTATTGTGGTTCGTTTTGTTATTGTTCGTAACAAAATTGCGTTTAACTGCCTAAACTGGTTGTTGTTGTTGTTGTTGTTGTTGTTGTTGTTGTTGTTATCGTTTATTTAAACTTTGGAACATCATATCTTCGACAGAATATTGCGGAAAATACATTTTTTATTTCGCGCTTATAACATTGTCTAGTTTTGTGAGCTCAGTGTGGCTACGCACTCGTTTGATGGCGAGAGAAATAACATAACTGCATAATATGGAGTTACCATTTATCGTCATATCTTAGACAGAATATTGCCGAAAATACATTTTTGGGGCCTAGCAGTGTTGAGCTCAGGTATGTGTAGCTAGGTTCGGTACGATCTCACAATTTTAAGATATTACCCATTTCTGACACTTTCTTAGTAAATCCTTTACATTTTTGCGGATATCCTGCTAAAAAGTTTAATACAATATTGACTTGGACTATAGTATAATTAGGATAGAGTCTCTTCAAGCTTGCTCTTAGATCTGCATATATACTTTTCCTCAGTAGATTTCTTTCAGTTATGTGCCCAATATTACACACAGTTCCTTCGATTCGATGATGATGATGATCATTATTATGATGGTGATTGTTCATTTGTTGTTGTTCAGTGTTCAATAGTGATATCATCGGTGTTATTCGTTGTTTTAATTGTTTGTTTGTTTGTTTGTTTGTACGTTTGTTTGTTTGTCTGTTTGTCTGTTTGTCTGTCTGTCTGTCTGTCTGTCTGTCTGTCTGTCTGTCTGTTTGTTTGTTTGTTTGTTTGTTTGTTTGACGTAGCTGAAATTGAATAATGCTATGTACTTTAATCTTGCTAAAATCTTCACCTAAAGAGTTGCTTCATATCAATCCCTTAAGTAAGCGATAAAGTAACGCGGATACTACACTAGACAACTACACTCCACAAACTAGTACCGTTTGTCAAAAACCTATTCAACCTGTTAACCCTTTAATAACTACTTTTTTCTCGCTAACTTTATTTTTCACTTAAGGCTCCGACCAAACGAGACCGCAAGTCGATGCAATTCAACGCAAGTTAGGACGTGCGTCCCTTGGCCACTTACTTGCATCGACTAGTGGCTACTTGCATCGACTTGGAGGGCTTGCGAGCACTTTGAGTGTCCTCAAATTTGATCGCAAGTTTATGCAAGTTTTGACTCGTTTGAACAGACACCAACCTAAACTTCGCAAATTGTTTTTCTCGTTTTTTTGTCCAAATTTCTGCACATTATTTTCCTCTTCTACAAATAATTCTAAAAAACAAAACGGATTTTTTTCCTTGTCCCTCAGCTAGCTGATTTTCATTGAGAATTTTTGAAAAACTTGCATTGACTTGCTTGGAACGTAAACGAGACGAACAAGTCGCAAGTTAAAACTTGCGTCCACCTGCGTCTCGTTTGATCCTTCCATGTTAAACAAACGTGTTCCAAAGTCATGCTTGTTTGCCAAAATGCTTTAGACGTTGATATAAATAGGTTGTACGTGTGTTTACCCACTACGATCTCTTTGCAATTTCTCTCCAAAAGTCAGAAAGCGAAATCATTCTATTACAAAAACACTTTCTGGAAAGCACAAACACCATATCGTTCCAAGTTTGAACTCGAGTATCATAACCGTTATAAATATTGGTGTAAATGACTTTAACATTTATTTACGTATTCTGATCTTTGCAATTTCTCCCCGAAAGTAAAGTGAAATCATTCTATTACAAAAACAACTTTCTGAAAAGCACAGTCACCATATCGTTCCAAGTTTGAGCTCGAGTATCATAACCGTTATAAATGTTGGTGTAAATGACTTTAACATTTATTTACGTATTCTGATCTTTGCAATTTCTCCCCGAAAGTAAAGTGAAATCATTCTATTACAAAAACAACTTTCTGAAAAGCACAGTCACCATATCGTTCCAAGTTTGAACTCGAGTATCATAACCGTTATAAATGTTGATATAAATGACTTTAACATGTATTTACGTACTCTGATCTCTTCGCAATTCTTCTTTAAGAGCAGCTATGTCTCCAGCGTGGATCAGTTCATGGATGATTGACGTCATAAGTTGTTGAGTTTGTTCAATATGCTCGTATCCCGCAACACCTGTAACATAAACGATACTAGGATTACTAGATGTTCAATAGAGGATTAAAAGACAAAGTTTACAATTTTACTTGACCAATTGAACTTTTTCAAAAATACGTCATGAATCTTTTTAGATCTCGCATATTTTCAATTTGATTTCAGGACAATTTTCGTTGGATAATTTCTCGTTTTTGGACAAACCACATGCTTCTATCAAATTGTAACATCAGTAACTTTTCTTCATATTCACTCTTAGCTTTTATTAATTCTATTTCAATTCAGGCTCTTTTCACCAAAAATGGCTCCGACTTCAGAGAATTCGATTTCAGAGATTGCAAATGTGTTCTGTACATTGTAGCATAGATTTATATTTTATTTCCTACCATTTTCATTTTAATTGCAATTGTTCTTTTAACAATAAATATTTATCACAGAATTTCGCTTGGAAACTTGCAACAAAGGTTTTTTGGGTTCTGTTGGACTTCAAGAGTAAAGTGTGTCACGTTCATTTATTCAGACATTTTCTTTTTTCTACTGAGAAATTTTTATCATTATATGTATCGGTAAATAACGTTCGCATTAATTCAATATATCATTTTAATTTCTTTTAAATTCTCATTGTACTATTTCATTCGTTTTTGTTAGTCTCAGGATTTATTTTCCGATGTTTTTATCGTAGACTGCATATGCAAATCCCCTTGGAAGGCATCTAATTTATGCAAAACACGGGCAAAGAACGATTGTGACTTTTTAACACAGAAGACAAACCAGGAACCACAATAATATAGCCATAATGTGTGTTTACAAATATAACTTTGTATGCATTAAAAATATTCAAACACGATACGCATACAGTTCACTAGAACGTAAAAAAACCATCTCCACGTGAAATACATTTCATCCGCAAAACACCTGCAATTCAAACCCATAAACGAAGCACGTTAAAGAAATAAAGATAGAATTTATTCAATGTGGTGTTGGGAATTGAAATGTTTACAAGAGATCGTGCTTATAAATTAATCAAAAGAACACTGTAAAGGGAGTTTTGTACCGAATGTTTTGTCGTATCGACTGTTCATTTTGGCGATAAAGTCCACATTAAAGCTCAGTCGCCAAGTGTTAACAACAGTCGATGAAACGATCTTAAAGTCGTCTTTGAAACCGAATGTCCGTCCGGCGAGTGAAGGAAATAACGAAATATGAAACCACCGGTAAAAAAAGTGACGGGTTCGCATTGTTATCCCCTTGTATGGAACTAAAGCCTATTATAGCAGCGGTTGATCGTTATTATTTTCCAAGGAAATTTTCAAGGTCGATTTGGGAATGATAAAACTTTTGAGAAATTATGTAAACATGAACACACACGCGTTATTTCTTGTCGCTTTTGCATATTTCACTACATGAGGGTATCGCCTAGCAATTACGCTGTTTGATGAGATTTGTAAGAAACGATGATACTTACTTCGTCTTGGTCCTCTCCTTCCCGCTGATGAACTTGGTCTCTCCATCTGATCGAAACAGAAATAAAAATCTCAGTTTCAAAGCGTTTTTTGCTGGATGAAATTGTGTATCTACAAAATTAACATGGCTGACTTGTGTTATTTCATCTGCATTTTTCACTAATTTGTGGCAAACTGCTAGTCTGTGGTAAGACGGCAGAAATGAAAGCTCAATCGCTTATTGTCGGCACGGTAATTTTGTCTCGATTTCTGTTTTTATCTGGTATTTCATTTTTTGTGTGCCAATCTCAAATTACAGCAGTTTCTGATTGGTTCAAGTCAGATATCTATTGTTTCACTTCTAGGCACCTGCCAGTACTCATGAGTTTGATAACTAACGAATTTCCTTTAACAGAAAAAAGCATATATTACTTTATAATTTGTATTACTTGTACAACCACCCCTTCACGCTTCGACATATTGAAACTTAATCAATCCAAGAAAACACGTCCGCCTGTAGACTGGAATATTCTCTTGTGGACTTTTCGATTATGTGTTCTCGAATACTCAAACGACGTCATTATTAATTGCTCAGTGCATCATCAAAGGCTCATTATCTAGTGAAATTATTCGAAGATTTTTCTTTTTAATTGATTAAAATGCATCATTTCCATTAACCATAACTAATTTATACTGGTTCATATTCATTATCGATTAGTGTTGGATACGCCATTATGCGTTATAGGATTGTATATATACAATCTGTCAACATTTCAGCATCCGGCCATTTTGCGAAATAGATGTCTATCTATTTACTTCTCAATTGTGTTATCTTCAAGTGCTGAATATGAACGAGAAAACACTTCGTAACAAGTTTTACTGATTATGCAATAACCAACGAGTGTTGGAGATCACACATGACGTCACTATCTCAGTATGACGTACTTAAGGCCAATTTTTTCCATAAGAACATTAATATACTTGTCTGCTTTTAAATAAAGATTAATTTCTCATTATGGACACCCAGTGTTATACAAACTGTACTGCTAGTCAGGGGAGCTAATGCCCTTCCCGCTTTTGTAATGACCGCAACGAAAAAAATATTTGTTGAGTTTCCTTCCCTCTGTCTGTCCGTCCGTCCGTCCGTCCAAGTCTCTGTCTGTCCACCCGTCCTTCCATTCCTGTCTGTCTGTCTGTCTCCCTGCACTTGTTCATCCGTCATTCTGTCTATATGTCTCACCGCCGGTCCACTCGTCCCTCCGTCTGTCCGCCGTCCATCCGTCCGAGTCTCTGTCTGTCCACCTGTCCTTCCATTCCTGTTTGTCTGTCTGTCTGTCTGTCTGTCTGTCTGTCTGTCTCTCTGCACTTGTTCATCCGTCATTCTGTCTATCTATCTCACCGCCGGTCCATGAGTCCCTCCGTCTGTCCGCCGTCCATCCGTCCTTCTGTCTGTCATGCCGTAATGTGGAACATGCGTGGTGGTTTTAATGAGGGACTGTATCAGCATGACTGGGTGTTTTTTTTAAAGAACCTTATCAAACAATCGTAATTCACTTGTAAATAACAGCTCCAATGTTTTTGAAAAGAACCTGGTGTTCAAACATTGATTCAGTTTCAGTGAAATAGTAATGCCCAGCAATTTCCAGATTCCTGTGAATACGAAATTCCCTCAAATTGACACTTATTTGACATTTCTGATTAATACTTCAGTTTAAGGAAAGCCAAAAATACATGCGAGAGATCGGAAATTTGATCGAAAGACGTTGCGCCCTCGTTCTCCGCAGGATCTATGCATTAAACTGAACATGTTCAACACAGAGCAAGGGAAAATACCAGCTGAAAATAGTAAGACCATGATGGTTATCGAAAACGTAAGAATCAAGTGTGCAATATATAAAGATTATTAACTGTACTTTTACTTTTGCTTTATCAGCGTCAAATGGACATCCCGCCTTTTTGTATTATCCTCGAGTCCGTATTAAAAGGGTTGCAGTAATGACGCAAGCACAATCGCACGCAAATTGTTCTTTTTCATTTTTAGCTTGTACTTGCGTGGTTAGTGATGCCTTTTAAAAGCAATTTAAAACGCATACGCTTGGTACTTTAGTGTGATAGAAACATGCCGGAAGTTCGTCATGTAGAGCAGGGGAAAAGCAAGCTTGTTTTTTCTTACTTGTCGAGTGATCTACGTCTTCCAGAGTTTTTTATATATCACAGTACAAATGAGTATGCGACCGTTTTAAATCTATTATATTTTTCTGCGTCTTTTCTCTATTTTCTGTCCCTCTAATAACAACATGGTAGCCAACATGGTAGCCAATGAATTAGCACGCTAAATATCTCAGTGATATACCGTATAAGGAACATAAGCGCAACTAAGCACAAGAAATAAAGACATATTTTATCCTTGTGCTAGCGCTTTAGCTAGATTACGCTAGTAAAAGCAGAGCACTGACAATATATCTTGGAGCTATATATATATAGTTGTGTTTGTTTTGAAGGAAACACAATATATGAAGAATTAAGTTGTTTTAATTTATATTAGATTTTCTGTGCAAATGGACTTCTCTATTGAGAGCCTAGGGCATGATCTCTAGTGTTTATATTGTACAAATTCCAAAACCCTTTTAGCATACTTTATCACAATATTAACAGAATCTGATGAGAATATAATTAATAATGTATACAGCTGTTTCAAAAATTTGAACAGTCAAGGTTAAACTGACCTTGATCGTAAAAGCAAGCAGGTCGAAAGGGTACATGGGTAATAATACTGAATAATGCAACGTTTGTCTACTTCATAACTTAAGGAGAAATATTTTGGAAACATTCATCCAGGAGGACTGGAATCAATGGTACAATGTGGTACATTACAAATTTGATTCCAGTCCTCTCCCGGTCAAGGGCAGTTTGGACTATGGAAACAAGTCTTTACCGACAAAGTACAAGCTCAAGAGACACTAGTGAAAAACGTCTGCGCATGTTCGTAGTCACGTCTTCGTGCTTTTGTAAACTTATGCAAATTTTGCTTTTACGCTTGCCTTCGACAATGGTTTTCACAAAATTCTTGAAACTTAGGGCCAATATTCACATAATGTCTTCACTAATACAATATCTTTGTCTCATAAAAGTATGCAAGAGAAATTTTATGTATAACCGAGAACACGACCATTTCATTTCAAGCTAAAAGTCACATTTCTTAGAAAACATCGTAATATGTACGCATGCGCAGTCGTTTTGCTACTAGTGTCAAGTAAAAGGAGAAGGGCAATTTTCTTATCCTTGTGTTGGTGCTTACAATGCTTAAGTCTAGCTGGTTCACACGTGCGACGTAAATGCAAACCTAATTAAAAATGCAAGTCCATTGTTCACACATGAACGCAACTGCAAGAATTGAGTAGATACGCATGCGCACTTGAGAAGTTTGCAAAGACAAAGAGACATCATAGTTTGCGTTTGCGTTTCAATCTCGTTCCCAGGGCCCCAGACAAAGGGGGAAGGGCCCTGGGAACAAGGTTGTTTGAATCTGCATTTGCGCAAACCCTACTGGTACTTTTGCTTTGGTCGCATTGAAAACTAGGCTTTTAATATGCTCTTCAGGTTATGATATTTTGGGAGGGAGGGGGGGGGGGGTTAGATCAAATTATAAAATATCACACACGTAGCAGATGCAAACTCTTCATTTAGTACAGCACATGGCTGGTAGAGTACATTTTGAAAGGGAGCAAGGATGGCATAGTTGGTTAGTGTGCGGCCTTCGATGCGAGAGGTCCCGAGTTCGATTCTCAGTGACCTCACATCCTTGTTTCAACTTCGTTTCTTTCAGTGTAGCTTTAAATACCCGTGAAACGTAGCACTGATGTAGAGGGGGTAAAATGAACGCACCGTCGGCCTCGAGTTTATTAGTCAATTAGTGACTATTTCGAGCTACAGACGTAAAATAAGAACTCTTTACCTTTTAGTTAAGCAATATAAAACGCGCGCGCATGTCTCTGTACTGTGATATAAACACGATGGAAGATGTAGAGCAAGAGAAAAGCAAGATTAGGAACACGAGGCGTAGCCGAGTGTTTCTCTTGCTCTTCGAGTGCTCTACATCTTCCAGAGTGTTTATTTCACAGTACAGAGACATAAGCGATCTTATATTGCTTTTATAAAATATTTTCGACGTTTTTTGAGCGCGCGCGTTATATCTCAAATATTTTATAATTTTTGATATAAGCATGAGACAGCATAATTTGCGCAAATTGCGCAAGATTCCGCAATATAGCACTAATTAAACCAATAGAAAGCAAATGATCTTGACTATTTAGTACAATTTCATGCTTATATTGACCTATATTGAATGCACTCCACCAGCGTCTGTACTATGCCGAAGCGGCGTCTAGTGTTTCTATACCCCGGTGTATCAATTATCGTACATTAATTGTTACATTAGCTGGAGGTAAGGCCTGAGGGCAGTGCCGGTGTATTTAGTATTTGCAACGAAAATGATATTAAATTTACCTCCTTGGGCTTAAATTAATGCTATTAATTCATTTGTCTTATCTTTTTTAGTTTTTCAGTTCACTCTTCGTTTTCTCGTTTGCCCTGTACGTCATCAGATTATACAGTATTCTAAATAGAACATTCTAGTTTTCTTCAGCTATTTTTGGACTTTCTTTATTCTTTCTTTTCGCTTGAGTTAAGATCTTTCTTTCTTTCTTTTCTTTTTACTATTCTTCTTTTTTTTACTATTCCGCTGTCTTTTGAAAAATCTGCGTCTTTCATTTCTCTTTTTCTCTCTTTCCATGCATCCGATTAGTAGGGCACCTGTGCCCGGCTATAAGAATAGAGACGTTAATAAAGTTATTATTATTATTGTTATTATTATCCACCCACTACATCGATCCATCCATCCATCCATCCGTCCATTCGTTCGTTCGTTCTTTCTTTCTTTCGTTTCTTCTTTCTTTCATTTCTTCTTTCTTTCTTTTTCCTTCCTTCCTTTTTCCTTTCATTCATTCATTTGTCTGTTCATTCGTTCATTCATCCACTCTGTTGTTTATGTATTCATTCACACTCCTATTTTTCTCATTCATTCATCATTATTCAATTAATCATTTATATACATTCAGTATAGCCACCACTCCGCTAAGAACCTAACCCTCTTCACTCTTGGTCAATTAATTATTTCCCTATGCGTTCTCCCGTCTGAAATCTTTGAAAGCATTTAAAGATAAGATTTTTCAATATTTCAGATTTCTAGGACACTTTTAAAGCTGACTGCTTCTTCCTGTCTTGTAAGTTCCGGCTTTACTGATATCTCGATATGACAAGCTTAATACGTTGTAGGTTTTAAAAATTACTATGTAATAAAATCACGTGACGAAAAATACAAGAAGAAAGCAATTCATTCAAATGGCACACAAATAGAAATTCTTATGATTTGAAGGCTCTTTTGGAACGGTAGATCTGATCCGCCGGCTCCACTGGATTTTTTGAAAAGTCTTTTCTAGATGTATAGTGGACACAAACAGTGTTTAAGCTTCATGTGCATTCATGCTCGCAATTGCAGTTTTGAAAAGTCTACAAGGCTTAAAGATGCATAACAATCGAATGGATTGTACAATCGATAGCCAGGATTTTCTTTTAAAAAGCGGGTATTAAAAGCACCCCTTTGTATGTTCAAATAGCTTAAGGGAAAAAAGGAATTACTGTACCTCGAAAATGGCGGATCTTCCTCTTTCAAAGGCAGCCATTGTGGAGCTCTGGCAATGGATTTGGTTGTACTTAGGTTGATTTAACAAAAGAAATACGAACTCCCAATTGCTTTGGACATCATCGCAAGTAAAACATATTAAGAATCATGTTTCTCAACGTCACTCTGTAATGACTGATTATGTCATTTCAAAGGAAAAACATTTTTTTAAATGTTAAAACATTTCGCGTCCACGTGGAAAACAATTCCTAATAATTGTATCAAAACCATCAACAATATTGTAGTAAGGAGCACAAATCAGTAATTCTGTTCTAGTGCTAGAATTCCGAGGCCAGGGTCGACTTGGAGGTTCTGGAGGTGCCAAAAAAGTCTGATTAGATAAGTCATTAAAATGGAGCTGCCGTCAAAACGGACATTTCCATTAAGATGTGTCAGACAATAATTTGGCACGACGATGTTAATGACTTCCTCACACCTGCTCCCAGCACATACACAGAATCTAACCACATACTACTTTCTTTCAATACAATGAGATCAACGAATGAATAATAGCCGAACCTCCAATAAATGTCCATCTATTTATAAAAGCTACCTCCATTAAACGACTCGGGTTTTCTAGTCGTTCCGGCTGTTCCGGGCCGCCCAAAACATTCATGCATTTATTCTTATTGAAACCTTTTTGCTAGCGCCACCGTATGTGGGGTAAATTGTTTATATGGTGCTTGCATGCCGTTGTAGACAGCCGACTCAGCATATTTATAGGAAACGAAGAGTATATTATGCCAGTAAAGATATTAGAACATATCTCAATCCTTTTATCTTTTCCCATTTTTTGCTGCTGCACGAAAAACTGTTGTCACCCCCTCTGGCGCTGACTGATAATGAGATTCTCATTCGGTATATTGTTACTGATGTTATTTTGGCAGTACAATGTCAAACTATTAGTTATAATTAATGAAAGCTATTAACAGTGTAAGCAATCACAATAGAAAACGATTATTTGTTTTTTAAATTGTTTTCATGTTGATTGCTGAATTAAATGGGGGCATTTTGAATTTTTCTTTCTTTCGTTCAATTTCTTTTATCATTCGGATACATTTTCCTTGTTTCCATGTTCTAATTTTTCTACAATCCGTCAAACTATTACACCTCCATAAAGCCATTCTTGATACAAAAGGCCGTCATTTAACCGGACAGTGGTCGCTTATAGAAACAAAATTATCTTAACAGCAATCTCTTATCATCAAAATCATTGCTAAATAGCAAAGTGCTCGTCTATTTATCAAAAAGAAGGAAGTGAATTATAAAATGGACATTAAAGGAAGGAAGTCGTGTAATCGAAGTGTATACCGTTGCTCATTTATATATTAAGGTAAAGGTAATGCAACCTTATTTGACGTCGGTAGCTCGTAACATTTGTACACTGATAAACTTGAAGTCGACGGTGCACTCATTTTACCCCCCTCTCTCCATCAGTGCTCCGTTTTAAGGGTATTTAAAGCTAATTAAAGCTACACAGAATGGAAAGAAGTCGAAACAAGGATGCGAGGTCAGGACTAGGGATCGAACTTTAGGGACCTCTCGCACCGAAGGCCCCCCCCAGTAACCAAATGTGCCATCCTTGCTTCTTGAATTTTGCTTTCAGTGATAGAGTGATCGCACTTAACCCGTGAAAAAGTACAAAATCTAAACAATACCAAATAGTACAAAACCCTTTGTTTTCCATTGTTTAATACTGCTATTTTACATTATCCTAGCTAGTACTTTTTAAGTGCAATCACTCTATATACATGTATCTCTACCGTTAGGTGCAGTACTACTAAAATCTGTTTTGTTTAAACCGGTGACAAGGTTTGCCTAGCGGTTCACCGCTCTATTTTCACCGCTGTGGTCCGGGTAGGTCCTTAATATATGGTACATTATAATAGGTCCTATTGTATATAACGAAATACTATTATTATTGTGTTATGTTATATACAATTGGACCCATTATAATGTACCATATATGAAGGACCTACCGTGGTCGGGGTTCGATTCCCGGCTCGGACCATACATAAATCAAGTTTTATTGTGTTGTTCTCTAACATGCCACGAGGGTATTTTCTCCGGGTTCTCCGGTTTTTCCTCCCTCAGCAAAAATCGATCAACATGTGAGTTGAGTGATGTTTGTCGAGTATATTGAATGTAGTGGTAGAGAGTGTGGAGTGAGTTGTCTCTGAAAAGCTAGCTCCTTCAGAGGAGTGTCAACTAAAATAAATTCATTTATTTTTACTATTAAAGTTGGGCTAACTGCTCCCACTTAAATTTTATTCTACAATAAGAAACTACTACGGAAACTATAAATTCACCGATGAAGTAGTTTTTTTTATAATTGATATCAGTTATATATTTTTTCCTGTTGATGCTGATGTTTAGCCCTCATTTTCTTAGGTTCTAAAACCTTTAGTTCTCTCCTTTAACACACCAAAGTCAAGTTTCCGCTTCGAGTACTAGTTTCGTCTCAGTTATTCACAGACCTGATCGCGTCCGTCTGTGAACAGGTGAATAAAGACGAAATTAAACTAGTAAGAAGAGAACTAAAGGTTTAGAACCTACGAAAATGAGGACAACTAAATCCTTTGAAGTCCATGCAAAAATCACCTGATTTTTAGTTGTCAAATGTATTCAGTCACCCATCAGGTGATGTCAAGGAAGTCACTCTTCAACAAATTAATAGATTTCCTATACAACGCCCCACGTCCCCCCTCGAGCTTACCTTCCTGTCTTGACGACCTGATGTCAGTAATACTATAACAGCCCTTAAAATTAAAAGAAAATTACACTTGTCAAAGTTTATCAGACTTAGATGTAAATACTAGAATATTGGCATGTTGTTGATCTTAACCAGAGTTAGATGAAAATGTGAAATGCTGGCATTTTATTGAGCAAAACATAAAGTGCATGTCAAGTTCTTTCATTTCACATGCGTTTGTTATCATTACTGTCAACCAAATACATCCACACCGACACATGTGAAAAACGCATAGCGCGTGCTCGAAAATTCGGCGGGAATTCGTAGACGCAACCGAGGGGCTCTGGGTACGAGAATGTCGTAGACGCGTTCGTGTTTACAAATAAAAGTACCGTCAATTCAACTGTTGTGTAATATGCGAATTTCGATGTTTTAAGAAAAAAATAAGCATTCACATTTTATGGACAGCTTTAACTTTCAATATTTACTAAACCTCCAATGGTTTTATTTAAAACTTCCGAGTATGCGCAATCCCTTTTTCAGCCGTGTAATCCACACCATCATAATAGGTAATATTCGTATTCAGACTGTGGTAAGCATTGGATCAAGCCTTATGCGGGGCTAATCGCCAAACTGAGCAAAAAATATATGGTATCACTGCAACTGTAACTAAAATTAGACGTAAAATGTTGTAAAATGGTAAATATCCACTGCCCTGCAAACATGCAGCAAAAGCAAAAAAATATCAAGGAAAATTGTAAATGTTCAGGAAGCATTATTGGCGCAAATTGAAAGCCAAGTGTCAAAAAATTTCAGTGATACCATTTTTTTGGCCCAGTTTGCGCAAATTCGAAATTACATTTTCATCTACATCTTCGTCATTTTTTATCTTAATGCACCTATCAACGTAGTCTACTACATCGCCCCCACCAGTGACCACCACCGTATGTACCTCCAATCAGGATTAGCACTGCCATTCCCCGGACTACCACTACGGTTATCATAATTATTCTCAACTCAATTTATCCAACATTTCTATTCATCGTCATCACCATCATCAGTAGTCAGCTATTTCATATGCACATTACCAATGCTGTCTGTCAAACCGTCAACCCCCACCAGTACCAGCACCCATAGGCAGCGTCATTCGTCTGACCACCACCACCTTTATAATATGCACCCACAACACATCACCATCATGATAATCATCCATATGATTAATATCCTTTTCAGTATTGACTCGCTCATCAACACTGTCATCTTCCCTCCAACCACAATGACCCACCTCAACCACCACCACTGATACCGTTATAATCATCAATATTTTTCATGGAAGAATATTAGCGTTATTTCTTTCGTGATAAAATGAATTTTTTTCAGACGAAGCCATGTAAAATAAGATAACACCGCCACAAATCCCCATATCTTTTTGAGTAACTAACCCTCTTAGGGGCATTACAGTACTCGGAACTTTCTCATCTAACTAGGATAACTGACATATTGAGGCTATTAGCAGTAATGCAAAGAAATGGAGAATCGGCAAATTAGATTTAAGAAATGATCATATTGTCGTCTGGCAAATAATGCTTTCAATGAAAAGAGCACGAAAATCCTCCATAAAGCACGTTTTTATTTCTAAATATTTGAGAATAGATAATACTAAGGCGCGTTTGATTTAAATCTTTATGCCCTAAGGATTACTATTGCCAAAGGTCTAGTCATCATTTTTAGATTCATTTATCGCGTAGTGGCTATTTTATTTGTTTATCAGTCCAGCCAGTGGCATGTTTTCAAAGGTTTTCCATTCGCAAGGTGAAGCTACCGTTATTGTACCTAGCAAAGATCAGATGTAATAGCCATGAGCACGGCGTAAAATCACTTATCTATCCTGATATTATTACCTGCCACAGTGGCTAAACTAGATGGACCTAATCTATTGCCTCACTTACCGTGCGTTCTAAAAGAAAAATATGCGGCTAAAAATCCTTGTTTGCATCAAACTCCATTGTCATTTCTTATCACTGTCTTATAGTGTTGTCATTGGAATATAACGTTCGTATTTGTATAAAATCTCTTTAAGATTCGGTCAGACAACAGATCTCATGACAAGATTATCAAGGCTGAAAACACACTAGTGTTGCGCATGTCATCTCACCAGCCCTTCCAGTATTATGGGTGTAAACCATGAGCAAGCGTTTTCGTTTATACTGGTTACATTGAGGATCGGTTCTTGCTCATGGTTCTATAGTCCTAGTCCAATAGTTACCATTAAATTTTATTTCTAAGGGAAGGGAATACAGGATATCTGCCAAGAGGCATTGTCCGTCTAGTAGAGGTTTATGTTTGTTTTTATAGAGTGTTGGTTCAGTTCTGGGAGGGTCGCTCTTTGTCAGGTCAGCTGGACCAACGGCGGAGGTACCGCCAATTATAATATATGTCCTATATAGAAGTGTCTGTCTTACAAAGAGTTTAACCAATGTTTGTCAGATAAGGACTAGAGAGAGGTGATGTTTTCTTTATAGGTGTTCGGTTGGGAGGGAATTCACTTTACAACTGGACATCTGCGAATTTGTTCCAATTTTGTTAGATATAACTGATGAAACCTCACAGTCAGAGCTCAATAAGGTAGCATCCTCGTTTGTCGGATTATATGCATTTCTTCCTGTCTGTCTGGAAGTCTAGTTCTTTACTCAATCGCCGACTGAAGAAACAAACAGTATGAGCACGGAAGATGGAAAAGAAAAGTACAGTAATCGACTCAACATTAATGCATGCTTTTTAGTGCGCGCAATTCATTTTGTATGAATAATGTTTCCACTTGCACAACCAGACATGACCTATTAAATTATATGAATTATATGAAAACACAACATTCATTTCAGTGGTTTATTTGGCTATTATTATTTTCATCATTACCCTGTGACTTTCATTCTAATCTATCCAATCTCGGCTCGTGGATTATTGCCAACGTTTCAAGTAGATTATGAACCTGGAAATGAATAAATGAATCAGTAGACTGATTAAGGAACGTCAGGAAGAAGAAATCGCCATATATCATGCAGGATATGATGGATAGATATGTAATAAATAATGCCATCTATAACTGTTACTAGTACAGTGTAGTAGGCAAGAAAAGGACAAGGAATGAACAATTATACATGATCCACGCAGCAGACTAGTGATATATCAATATGGACCATACACCAGGATAATCTGATAGACACATATGAATATAAATCTAACTGTGTTACTAGTACTGTGCAAAGGGAAATAATAGGACAAGAAAAGAGCGAAGGTATAAATGATCTTAGCCTGATTCAATAAGTCGTAGTATTTGATTGAAATACATTTTTTCGTTGTGCGCGCATTGAATTAAGAAAATCATCTACAACCTTGGATAAAACCCTTGAGACAACTTAATGTTTTGCTCAAAAACCTGAGGTTAAATTCCAAAGCAATCCTCCTCACTTCCCCATCCCTCTTCATCTCGATATTGTTGTCAACTCTAGATCATGCCTTCTGTATGGGCAACCCTCTGAAACAACATTAAGACCCGGAAAAGGGGAATTGACAATGATTTTAATGTGTGTAGTAAATACAGTAAGATCGAGACTATGATCTCTGCAAAAATCGGCAAAGTCTCAAGTCAGTTAGAGTAGATTTCGTATGACTGTGAAAACGGCACCGCACGGTCACGGCACAGTTACGGCAGAAATTTCGAATGTTTTTATAGACATCACGGCACTGACACGGTTACGGCACGGCGCGGTCCGCTTCACACTCATATGAAATCTGCTCTATGTCCAAGATTGCAACTTTGGTACGACTGATAAGTTAGATAACATCATCTAACTAAGATTCATTCAAGTAATTCCATAGTGTTAGGTTTAATAGAGCGGTTTTCGTATGGGAAACTGACCGTACCAGTTACGGTCAATGTACAGTACGGTTACGGCCGGAATTTCGAATGTTTTTATATACATTACGGCACTGACACGGTCACGGTACGGTACGGTCAGTTTCCCACTCATATGAAAATCGCTCTAAGATAATTCTATACATACAGTAGCCACAAGTAAATTTGCAGACTTCTTTACAGTAGACCTTATGTTTTCCGGCGCAGCAGTACCCAGTTTTCTTGTAATTGGGACAGTGTTGAGGATACACATCCTTGCAGTTCGGCGGAGCTAAGCACGAATTAAGAATTAGCACTGTCGTACTGAAATCTGTACGACTCTATATTAGAAAAAAATCATCGAATGAATGGAAAACTGACACTAAATAAACGTAGTTAACAAGAGTATTTCGCTTTGAGGGCCATATTGTAAACTACTGGGTCACCAGTAAATATGTTTTCACCCTCAATAAATTAAGTCATCATCATCATCATCATCACTTATCATTTAACAGAAGTACTCTTTTTTGCTCAGTAAAAATATGAATTATTTTTTAAATAGTTAAAATTATTAGAATTATAAAAATTGTAGCTCCCTTACATATAAAAATGTATATTGCCCCAATTATCCTCAATCAGTTAGAAAGTAAATTGTCGTTATTTGTCTGACTAAGAAAAGACACAAACCTCTACGTTTAATCGACACTTTTTGTCCAAGATGCGACTTTGCGAGGTACCGCGCGCGTTCTGCTCTGAGCTGTTCTTTTTTTTTTTTTTCGCATCTTATGATAAAAAGTGTCATTTATACGGTGAGCAGCGTCTGCAGACAAGACGCATCTTATTTGCGCTCATATAACTATAAATTGCCCTTGATGACTAGGGACTTTGTGATGGTGAGCCTAACAATTTAACTAGAAAAGATTTGCGATTTATACCTGTTGCAGATCCGTGGCAGAATCCACACGTCTTACTGCAGACCTCCTTCATGTAACCCTTATGGGAGGCTTTAGTACACCATCCATATGATTTGTAATCTGGACAATGCTGTGGGTAGACGTCCTTGCAGCCAGTGGGAGATTGGGTTGGGGGTGGTGGAGACTGTGGCGGCCGAGTTTGTGGGGGTGGGGTCTGGGGTGGCAAGGTTCCTGTTATCCAATAGCAACATTGATTAACATTAGAGCAGATTTCGTATGACTTTAAAAAAGTCCGTGACCCGCCAGTTGTGCCGTGACGTATCTAAGCATTCTGATTGGATAAGACATCAAGGCTGACCAATCAGATTACATGACACGGACGGTTTCAAAGTCATACGAAATCTGCTATAATATTGATAATAACATTTAGGATCCTTCTTCGTGAATCAAAGATAAGGCTGTGTAAAATGAAATGTTTGAAATCTTTATATAATAAATAATATTAATTCGACTTCACCCGCCTCGATTATGCACACTATATGCGGGTGAAGTAATTTTGTATTATAGCAAATCAAGAGTGAAAAAACGAACTATTGTTGTTGTTGTTGTACTAGAAGAGGGAGCTGGGAACTGAACTTAACTAAACTATAAAATAACTCAACCAACGAGTTTCAGTTCATCCAAGAGGTGTCAATATTAAGAGGTTCCACTATTAACCTGATCCGCCGCAGAAATTACAAGTTTTACTGCAAACTTCTTTCATGTAAACTAGATGCTGCGCACTAGAACACCATCCCCAGGACTGGTATTTCGGACATTCCTTGGGATAAACATCTTTACAGTTCCCTGGCTGTGTAGGTGGTGGTGGTGTATTTGGTGGTGGAGTCGGAGGAGGAGGAGTCTGTGGAGGTGGAGTCGGAGGGGTTTGCGTCGGGGGAGGCTTAGTACCTAAAGGGGAAGATAAGCCAGTATAAGCACTACGGTAGATGTAGATTGACTTCATAACGATTTAAAAATCAAAAAAAGTCCCTTACAGTTGTCAGTAGGTTCCGTCGTTGGGACGACAGTAATTGGTGGTGGAGTCGGTGGAGGAGGTGTCTGTGGAGGTGGAGTCGGAGGGGGCTGCGTCGGGGGAGGCTCAGTACCTAAAGGGGAAGATAAGCCGGTATAAGCACTACGGTAGATGTAGATTGACTTCATCATAATGATTTAAAAATCAAGGAAATTCCCTTACAGTTGTCAGTAGGTTCCGTCGTTGGGACGACAGTAATTGGTGGTGGAGTCGGTGGAGGAGGAGTCTGTGGAGGTGGAGTCGGAGGGGGCTGCGTCGGGGGAGACTCAGTACCTAAAGGGGAAGACAAGCCGGTATAAGCACTACGGTAGATGTAGATTGACTTCATCATAATGATTTAAAAATCAAGGAAATTCCCTTACAGTTGTCAGTAGGTTCCGTCGTTGGGACGACAGTAATTGGCGGTTGGGTCTGGGGAGGCTTGGTGCCTGAAAGGGATAAGATATTACCAAACTTAGAACAATTTTGAGTTGAAGTTAGATCACCGGGACAAAAACGCCAAAAATAACAAGAAATATGCAGTCTGATAGTGGTAAGGGTAAAGATAAATGCGTATTTCCAGCAATGAAGGGACCTTTTCGTGCCTTCTTATTCAAAATCCACTCCACTCCACAGTTAGTGAAAGCTATAATACATCGAACGCCTATTCATAAGTGGAACCTCTCTAACAGACACCTCCTGGTTTTACTCTACATATGCATACGTACCTATTGTAGTACACTTCTTGCAAGATCTCTTGCAGTTTTTACCCATCCATATAGGATTAGCCTCACACTCGCCTTTCTTCTTCCAGTCCTCACAAGCTTGAGGGTAGGTATCGGTGCAATCAGAAGGAGGTTCTGAGAAATAAAGAGAAGAGAATTTGTCTCTAGACATTTTACTACAAACAAATGATATCAAAAAATCAATAATTCAAATGTAACTGGTTAAGGAAAATATCGAATACGGAAAAAATGAAGCTTGGCCATTACATTAAGGAGCAAGGATGGCACAGTTGGTTAGTGCGCGGCCTTCAGAGCGAGAGGTTCCGAGTTCAATCCCCAGTGACTTCACATCCTTGTTTCGACTTCTTCCCTTTCCGTGTAGCTTTAATTAGCTTTAAATACCCTTAAAACGGAGCACTGATGGATAGAGGGGGTAGAGGGCGCACCTTCGAACGCTTGATACATGAGCCTTTGGCTCGGGAGACTGGGCAACCACTCCCCGCGATTTCGAAGTAAAACATTAGCCTTAGCCTTTTGCCTTTTTATCACTAAGTATCACGAGTATTGTTTAAGTTCCTAGTCTTGTAGTCTAAAATCATCAAACATAGAAAAAAGTTGATGAATAAGCCTTTGAATGGATCCGTGATTGAATCTTCTGTTTATGTTACCAATGAAAATCAGGCTCGGTCGTAGACCGCACTGACCGTGCCCGAAACCCATGCTAAAATTAAACAATTATGACTATATATGAAAGGATAATTGTACCTCCACACATGCGGCAACTCTTTTTGCAGTTCTTGTGCATCCATTCAAAGTTTGCGCTACATTCACCAGTGCTGGCCCAGCCAGGGCAACCTGAGTTACTGTCTTCACATAGGTTAGGGTCTTGGGTTGGGGGAACAGCGGTACCTATGAATGCAATAAGATTTTTGCATGAGCCGGATTAAAACATTTACTGTAAATATTCTGAAAATCTCAACAGATTCGTTTGAGTGTAAAGCCGACTGCGCCGTGCCGTGACCGTAGACTATCAGTGCCGTGTTGTCTATAAAAACATTCGAAATTCTTTCCGTAACCGTACCGTGACCGTGTGGTGCCCGTTTCACAGTCATACAAAATGTCATACGTTCAGTAGAATAAACAATTTGAACATCAGGCATTTGTTTCCTCCCTTCTCCCCTCCCAAACTCTTCTCCCATATTCCGCGAGACCATGTATATTCTAAAAACTCGTTTTTACTGAATCTAGAGGAAAAGGTGGGACTGCTCGCAGTCTATTTTATATAGCTTACCGCAGACTCCACATGACTTGGGACAATTTTGGCCCATCCAGATTGGGTTGTTACTGCATTCATATCTCTTGGCCCATTCTTCACAAGCTACTGGCATTTCATCTTTGCAGTCTATATTAATCATGAATTAATGAATAAAAAAAACTAGAGTCTTATAAAATTGCACAACCAACTCAACATTTCATTGGGTAATTAAAAATGAAACATACCTGAATCAGGTTCTGGAGGAATATGCAAAAAGAGAAAAGAAAAGAAACTTTCGTCAAAAGTCTATTTATATATTACATCAGCGGGTACGGATCCAGTGGAGTGCAGAAATAGAAATAATAGAAATTGAAATCGGAAACCATCTACAGAATTCAGAGGATATTTTCGAAAATAACCAAGAAGAAAAGGGCCCCAAGTCGCCTCAAGAGGGGGTGCGCAACCCCCTACACCCCTCCCCTAAAACTGCCCCTGTATATTGTAATAACGGTCGTTTATAAGTGCGGTTGCTTATGGCAATATATAATGATTTACAATGTTTAACTGATCATTTGATTAATGGTTTATTACAAAGTGGGTGTTTGATAGTGAGAGGTGTTTTTACCTCCGCACACTCTACAAGACTTTGGACAGTTAGAACTCATCCATCCAGCGTTATTGCCGCACTCGCCTCGGTTCTTCCATTCAGTACATTGAGCGTGTTTATCTTCACATTTGCAGCCTAATAGACAAAAATAAAGGAAATCAGTACATCTCTCAATAACAACTTTTTCAGGGTATATATAGTTTGATAAAACTCAGAAGAGGAGACATTTTGGAAAATAAAACTTGTTGAGAGTGTAATCAAACAAGGTTTAAAATTCACGAGTTGGCCTTTACTGTCCTGATTGAAAAGATTCAATTGTAACAAATAATATGACTTACTGTTTGGATCTGGGTTACCAGTACCAGGAAGAACTACAGAGAGCAAAAGCAAGATGTCAGTAAAAGAAAACATTTAGGAAATATTGTTAACCACCGAAAATAAGGTATAGATTATATTTGCTGAACGTGGTATGTTGTTGGGGCTATTTTTGGATATAATAGTAGATCGGGGCTGAGAGATGATTGGTTTCGATCAGCCGTCGCATTGGGCTTCCTTTGGTGTTACTATCTTACGGACTTACACGACGATGGCATAGTGGCTTCGCCTCTTCGAGGCAGTAGCCACAAAAAAAAAAAAAAAAAAAAACAGAAATGTTTATCATATCGCAATATCGAGCGCCAATTTTGTGTTGAAACAGCACCTGAGGATAGTAGTAAGGAAGCTAGATGAAGATGGAATAGAGGAAAATGAGATGATAAATATAGTATCTAATTATAGTGGGTATATGTTACCTCCCGTAGTCACAGCATGTATTATCTGTAATGTTTTTTAAAGCTCCTATCACCCAAATTTTTTTTATTTTCAAAATTAGTTCTTTTTAGAGAGCACAGTGAAGATGTTTTTATCGGTTTTCCTTACCCCGTATTTTCTGATATATGAAGGTTTCAAATGTCAAAATGCAAATTTAATAACGTCAGAGGAGGCAACACTGCAAACTTCTCATGGATTTTACAAAAAGAGGTCTTCAATTCGAGAGCCAGATTTTTTACTAAACAACAGACTTTACCAATGGAAATGAGTTACAAATGGAAAAATACAAGTAATTTAAATTATCTTGTTTTTGTATAATAAATGATTACTCCTCTTACGTCATCACATTTGCATTTTGACCTTTATATCTCAAAAAATATGGAGTGAGGAAAAACAAGATATAACGATTTACACTACGCTCTCTACCAAGAACTTTGTTTGAAAATATAAAAATATGGGTGATGGGCACTTTAATGTCATTTTTTAATTTTCTGTCAATCTTTTAGTGGAAAAATCATCCAACAAAGATGACTTGAAAGAGAAATAAGATAAATAGTATATCACATTGATTGGGTCTTACCCACTGGAGGCAACTGGGTAGTAGTACATCCATAAAGCTTGTTAATTTTCTTAATGTCTTGTGGACTAAAGGCGCCTCTTACATAAACTGGTCGAATTTCGTAAGATGGATCGTTCTTGACTATGATGGTAGTCTTACAGAAGCCACTTTTACCAAAGGCACTGTTCTCGTAGTGCATGATCGATGTGAGATCGTAAGGGAATCCTTGTGTATCAGCTTGACTAAACTTGTATTTGTAGAAGGCATCTTTAAAGGCTGGGAGAACAAAAGAGTGGGGTTTTAATAATACGCTAATTATATCAATGCTAAGATATTGATGCTAAGGGCCGGTTCACACTAGCGACATAAGGCTGATTTACACGTTACGATTGTCGGCCCGATTTTTTAACAAGGTTTGTTTGGGAAAAGGAAGAATCGGCCCGATTCGCAGAAATCGGCTACAAAGTTTTTCGTGTCGGGCCGATTTTTTTAAAGGAAAATCAAATGAATTGGAGCGCAAAAACAGTGGATTTCAAATCGGCCCGACAAGTCATGGCGTGTAAATCAGCCTATAAGCATAAGCAACATACGCAGACTCAGTACTGCATTTATCACTGAGGTGTGAGAAAAGGACAAGCACCGCTAATGAGCAGTACGCTACTGAGTCTGAGTATGTTGCTTATGCTTATTATGCTTATGTCGCTAGTGAGGACCAGGCTTAAAGATGCATAATGCTTCGAGTTTCTCACTAGCGACGCAAGCATAAGCGCAAGCAATATACGCAGACTTAGTATTGCATTTATCACACAGATGTGAGAAAAAAACAAGCACTGCTAATGAGCAGTACACTACTGAGTCTGCGTAAGAAAATAGACGGTTATAGACAGTTCATTTGCATTGTCCTTCTAGCCAGGATCTCCTCTCGTTTCTTCTTACGAAAACGTTTATGGACAACTATGTATGGAAAATATACAGGCCACGCCGTGCAACAGCGGTATCAGTCCCGCACTATGATTATGGTGTGTGTCGTGATATTTAAACCCAGAATGATATAATAATTGTATTCATTTGCCATACTTCAGGAGTTCATGTGTTCACATGTTCCTCAAAGTTGAGGGGCAGGCTTAATTGGTGAATATATAAGTTTAATTCATTCAGTCTTCTCACCTGGTTGAACGTTATCCCAGAGTACTTTGATTACATCATCACGGTCAGGTCTATTATGTTCGTGGAAATAACCAATAGCATGACCAAATTCATGGAGTACCAAACCAACATACTCACAACCAGCACCCATGTTAAGAATTTGTTCCCCGTTGCCTACTACACCAACCATGGAGTTACAGCTATATATGAAGTAGAAATTGAAGTGTAAGAGATTGAACTTTTGCATCAACCAACCATGCAGAAAATAGACAAACAGGATGACAAAGAGAACGAAGGAGAGAGGTTGGAGGTAGGGAGAGGGAAGGAAATAGGGAGAAAGGGAACGAAGGAGAGAGGTTGGAGGTAGGGAGAGGGAAGGAAGTAGGGAGAAAGTGAACGAAGGAGGGAGGTTGGAGGTAGGGAGAGTGAGGGCAGGAAGGGGGGAGAAAGGGAAGGAAAGAGGGAGGGAGAAAGGAAGTGCAATTACGCGACCACTTTTTAAAACACTGCAAATCACGCATCACACGTGAGTCCGATCACATATCATACAGCTGCGCAAAAGCGCTTTGGCCATGTTTATACAGTTACAAGCTATGCATTGGAGATGTCTGTATCCCTTGTTATGGATCCCATGTTGGAGCAAAACCATGCATACGCTGTCTAAACTACCTACCCCGACGCTGGCTTGACAACACGAATGTAGTTTTTCTCATAAGTTCTCTTGACAAAACGAAGACAAGTATATTTATGATACTCAGCAATACCAATGTCAATCTGTTTTCGTAGGTAATCATCTATGAATGCAAAACGATATGTGTCCGTGACCACACCCTTATCCAAAAAGTGATGAATGAATGAGTAAATAAATTAGCGAATGAATGAGTGAAAGAACGAACGAACGAACGAACGAACGATCGGAGTGAATAAATAAATTGATATATGGACGAATAGATGGATGAGTGGATGGAATTTTTTTATTTTATGATTTTATTATTAGCTTTGCCATAATGTAATGTGATAAACAAAAAGGTTTTAGAATAGGGTAGGTGGCAGGGTGACTGCAACAGCGATGCCAGTTACTGCGGGCCCACAGGCAAGATTTAATGAATGGATGGACGGACGGACGGACGGACGGACGGACGGACGGACGGACGGACGAAGATGTATAGATAGATGGACTTACCTACGCTTGAGTCCAAGACATAAGGTACAACACCTTTGGGCCATTTCTTGACGTTAGCCATAGCATTTCTAGCTCCACCGTGTAACAAGGCTGCGGTAGTGTCATCAAGAATAATATCACCCTCTACAACATCTGTAAGCACAAGTAATGAAATTAATACTCGTGTACACGAAATGATCACCTTCGGAGAGTCCTTTTATCCTTAAATTCGCCTTTATTCAATTGCGCAATCACGTTAAAACATAAGAGTGTTATGAAGGATTCGTCCGAAACAGTCCTAATGCAAGTGTTTACTACGGAATGGTGAAAAGGGTTATGTGTACCTAAAATAGAAAAATAACTCCATCCCTATTAGATAATCTACATATTTAGTATCTCTAGGAGTATTATACTACTCAATATTTTGACTTACCTCCTGGCATAGGAAATGATGACCGTCCTGAAGTAGCCTCAGTAAAAGCGAATGGACTGCTGGGAGGTCTTGGAGACCTCGATCCTAATAAAGAGCAAATACAGTTATTTTGAACATCACAAAAACAGTACTACACAGCATGATATGGCCATGGGTTCTTTTCCATTTGTTTTCCAAATATGAGTTCATTATTAAGTAGCTTGATTTACATGGAATTGTAAAGTTGGTGAAATCTTATATGCGAAACATCTCAAAGCCATTCATATAGACCCCTTGCACGTGACGTCAGAGCAGCTCAATCTGGGGGACAAAACAAAAGACTTTTGCTCTCTTGAGAATTAAAATTCATTGTTTTGTCCCCCAGATTGAGCTGAATTACAACATGCTGCAAGGGGTCTGTAGTGTCCAGTACCATGAAAGGGTGTGGCTAAACCTCGTGCACGTGCACGTTGGTTTCAAAGCTCCGCTCCCCGGATGTAGTCGTTCTGTAGTTTCAGAATTCTCTGAGAAGTTGTAAGAGTATCATCCAGATGAAAATTATAACATATATAGTTAAGTATACACTCACCAAATACACCCAATGCCAAGCTCAGTAGTACCAACAACTTCATGCTGATGTTCTCTATCGTACCATCAAGAGTATAATGCCTCTGAATGAAAACGGAACATTAAATAGGATGATCAAACCTAGCCTGTTTGTTTAAAGTGGAGCCATGTGCTGACAAAGTAAAGAGAAATACTAGTGGCAGATAAACAACTTACCACCTAGTGGTACTTGATATTCATGTACGTAAGTTTGATGTTCCAGATGTAGGATCTGTGTTTGCTTCAATGTACGCTCGAGGTAATTTTATATTGCCACCATAAACCTCAACTGAAACCCAGCGACCAGTGGAGTATTGAAGAATGACCAAGAATCGAACACAGGGAGTCAACTGACCTAACCTAAATTGACTAGTCTTACTTTCTTGAAGACGGTCTCCGACTCAACAAAGTCTTTGAGTAAAACTACATACACTTCACCTAACAATAGAATAAATTAACTGATTTACCCACTAATTATTGGGTAGCCCACGCCACCCTAATTACAAACAGAATAGCAGTGCTACGTCTGTTGATTTTGTCTCGTGTTTCAAGCTAAAGAGAAAGATGACACTGTCGACAATTTCAAATAAAACACGAAAGAAAAAAATGTACTGTATACTGTAATGTGAGGAGCATGCTTGTTATTTATACAGTTTAAAAGCGACTGGTAGGCTTAGCTTTGTACACCTGGCAACGCCTAGGCGTGGTGAGCGCAAATTCGTTCCCAGCGAATACGCGCACGATATTTTTCTTAAATATTGAAAAAAGAGTACACGGAACGCCTTTTATCTGTTCTACTCAAAACCAAAGAATGGTTTTATGACAAACAATTAAGACCAGGGGAAGAAAACGGGATGAGGGGTTAATTTATTGAAGTAACCATTACTTCCAAAAAATCTCTTTTGAGGGATGTATTCTAAAAGCATTTTCAGCTTGATAAGCGGGGATGTACGTAACGGATTTAATTTCGATGGATTCACGAGTTTACCGTGCGTATCCGCAGCAAATAACTAAAATCAGTAAGATTACGCAAGGTTACCGACTGGCCGACTGTGAACATGTAACAAGGTTACGTAAACTGATACGTAAACGCGAAAACAAATTTCTCGATTGAAATCTCAAAATACACTCGATATTTTCATTTGGGAAAATCCTCTTCATAAAATACAGGACACATTGTCCAGCGTTGTTAGGACCTTCCCGCTTGCGTTGAAAAATTGTGCTGTTTGAAACCGAATCGGAAATTGAAATCACTGTAGATGAAATTAATCCACCATGATAAATATTAAAAGACAACATAAAAACACAAGAATAACCCTTTGTATTCTAGAGGCATATGTGTGTAATCAGTTGACTACAACAGTGACATTTTGAAAGAACATTATTTGAACAAACGATCGACACATTTTAACATCACTCTGTCATTGCAGGTCAATTACTGACTTATCAGTTGTATTTTTCCGGCCTATAAATTAGAGGATCGGACAAAAATAGTGATAAAGTGGTCCAAAACTGCTTTCAACAAGCCGTTCAATTTTTGATTAGACGGAATCAGAGCAATCGTCTGCTACCATTTTAATCGAAATTTAAACTTTTGTTAGCTTTGAAACATTTGTACGCTTCTTGTCCCGCCTCTGATATTCAAAAATAGAAGATTCTTTTTCTGATCGAGGATCATATCATATCATAGCTACTATCACTCCATAAAAACTTTAATAAAGTGAATATATAGTTTTCTTATCTTTCTTGGTTTGCGTCTGTATCATAATCGCAGCAGTCAGTCATGTGACTCCATTTTTTGCCAATACTTACACTAACAGGCAGATGTACCTACAAAGAATACAACACACCATTAAAGTTGTATTGAAATTAAAGTATCATACTATCAACGGCCTCCAACCGTTATTTTCATTTTATGATTGGTTGGCACTTGCGAACGATAGAGCAAATTTCGTATGACTGTGAAACGGACCGCGCCGTGCCGTGACCGTATCAGTGCCGTGATGTCTATAAAAACATTCGAAATTTCTGCCATAACCGTTCCGTGACCGTGCGATGCCGTTTTCACACTCATACCAAATCTACTCTATCAGTGCGCCATGCGTCATGCGTAACGATTCCGTGCCGTATCTCAGTGTTTGGATTGGACAACGCTGATGTCATATTCAATCGAAACGCTAAGATGACCGAGACACGGTACGTCACGACATGAACACACGTTTTCACAGTGAAACGGAAACTGCTCTAAGGTGGGGTCACGGTTGAAATACTCAAAATACAATCAAGGATTTTAGTTATGGTCACGGAATAGTTACAGTACGGATAGGATACTAAGCTAAGATACGAGCCAGCTCTAAAGTCAGGCTTATTGGGTCTGCATTGATCCTTAATTTGTGCTCCGCTTCCCTATAAAAAAAATCTTACTGCAAAATTCAAACGCCCGTTTGCATTCGATTTCCTCCCACCCCTCCTTTTTGCTTTGAATTGTTTTGTTCTTCAGGTTTCGATAATCAATATATATTATTAAACGATACTGTTTGACTATAATGATATCGTGATTTACCTTAAGATGAATCTCTTTGTTGTATAATCTTACGCTACTTTCCATTATGGACTTGATGAGTCCTAATCATAGAGAACAAAAGAATTGAAGCTTTTAAAGTGTTAGAGTTAAATGTTAGGGACAAAATTAACACCCACCTTTTAATGATGGGATTTCTTCGTCTGGGACTTCGAAAAGAAGTTCATCATGTATTTGAAGCAGCAGCCTGTTACACATAATAAATGCAAAGTTCAACTGACTAAACTCTATGCTGTACGATTTACACTGATACATTTTATTTTCGCTGCCTGTGCTTTAGTAATTTTTTTTCTTTAGTTAAGATTTTTTTGTTCATGTTTTAGCCCTGTTTTTCTCCCTCTGCTTTTGTTTATCTCAGCAGTCTTACCGGCTCATTTCTTTCTTTTTCCCTTATATTCTTCTCTTTGATTAAGACAAAACAGAACAAGCAAAATGAAAAGGATATAACGTACTAATGTATATATCATGTACCTAGCATGGATCGCAGGATCGTTTCTAAAAGCACGCACAACTTCAATCATACTTGACTTGCAAATATCAGCAGCCGAACCTGGAGAATTATATATAAGAAATAATGACAAGATTTCAAAATTATTCCAATGAGGAAAAAACTTCAAATCATATCGGAGTTCAAAAGCTGAAGTTGAACCACGAGATTGTTTTGAGGATCGCCATTTCACTTGTAATCATTTAATCTAAATCACGTTTCTTGATTGAGTTTATTTCTTTTTAATTTTGAACTGTGTTTTTTTTTTTTTTTTGCATGAATTTTAAAAAATGCGTCCCTCAATACAGTCCCATGGTTCAACAAGTTACCAGATTCCCGAAAAGTATTCAAGATCACATATACTACAGAAAATGTAAAACGCAACACTACAAATAGATGTAGGCTTGGTCCCTTTGGACGATGCGTAACACATGCGGAAAACACACCAAACTAGGATTGTGACTTACGGCTACGCGGATACAGCTAGGGTGGATTTTGTATGACTGTGAAAACGGCACCGCACGGTTACGTCACGGTTACGGCAGGAATTTCGAAAGTTTTTATAGACAACAGGCACTGACATGGCCACGGCACGGCGCGGTCCGTTTCACACCCATATGAAATCTGCTCTATCGTTCCTTATCACTTCTCCACAACACGAAGTTTGTTCTGATACATACCTTGCACGACAAAGTTCACAGCCTGACGCTCTGCTTGGGCACGAAGACTAAACTGTGATGCGTTAATGTTTGGGAACCAGCGCCTTCTTTTAAAGATGGTTCTAACGTAACCTATAGGAAAACACAGTAGCTGTATATGTTTTAAAAACTTCGCATATTGTGCGAAATTCTAGTATAATCTGATTGGCTAATTGGAGTGAATTATAGACCATTAACTCACGATTTTTGTGGGTTACAGCTTTTATATCATATTCTTTAGTTCTTACCGTTTTTCTTGCATTTTTCAATGCATTGCTGCGTAAAAAGACTAATGCCTGGGAATTTATCTGAATAAATGCAAAAAGGATATGTCTTTTAGTATCAAAATCAACAAAATTCCGGTTTTATCATCTTTGTTAGCATGTTATACCTACCTAAAAAACTTTTCATAAAGTCTCTCGCCTTATCTGTATTGATTCCAAGATTTTTGGCAAGTCTTTCGCGTCCTATATAATTTTGAAAAGACCATGATTAGCTACTAAACACGTTACTCTAGTGACAACCGCAAAATCTCTGGAACAAGGACTTTATTCCAACCATGAGAACTCAGTCAATGTAACAGTTTCAAGTATTTCACTATAAATATTATAAAACCGAGGAAAAGGTAAAGCGACCTTATTTTGCGACCGCTAGCTAAACGTGAGGCCGACGGTGCGCATCTTACCTGACTAGAGCGGTTTTCGTATGAGTGGGACTCTGACCGTACCGTACCGTGACCGTGTCAGTACCGTAATGTCTATAAAAACGTTCGAAATTCCTGCCGTAACCGTACCGTGCATTGACCGTAACTGGTGCGGTCAGTTTCCCACTCATACGAAAACCACTCCGGCTAACACCGTTCCGTTTTACGGGTAATAGAGATAAATCAGAGAAGTTGTAACCTCTCCTTAGAATGTCATGCATTACCTAACTTAGCAACACTTGTTCCAAAACCAATCGAACGTACTTTAACACAAGTACTTTAAACGTTGATTTGTTGAAATAGCAACAGAACAAGAATAATTTATGAGGCTCACTGACCTACACCATACACGACGGAATACACAATTCTCTTCGTTTGCTCCCTTTCTTGGAAACGGACGTCTTCTGGTTTTCTGCCAAGCCTGTGGTGAAAAGAATAGATAACAGCATATTATAACGAAAATCCATTCTTACCAACAAGTCTGTTGAAACGTTAATATGCACTAAAGTCCGTCAGCATTATCACCATCACCACGATTAGAGCAGATTTCGTATGAGTGTGAAACGGACCGCGCCGTGCCGTGACCGTGTCAGTGCCGTGATGTCTATAAAAACATTCGAAATTCCTGCCGTAATCGTGCCTTGACCGTGCATGCGATGCGGTTTTCACAGTCATACGAAATCTACTCTATAAACACAATACCATTCCTAGCGACGACGATAATAACAACAACACTAAACAGCAACAATGACGACGAAAAAAATGACAATAACACCAACAGCAACCGCAGTAATTAAAAACAGCACCAGCAGCAACTACAACAGCAACAACAACATCAACAACAACAACAACAATAACGTATGTGGGTAACAATTTTCTAACAGTAATCACTCAGGCAAAAAACTTAAGCATGACTTGTCGCATTATTAATATTAAGCAAATTAACAGCCAAACATTTACCACTGTGAAGTTAAAGTAACGAAAACATCTGAAGAATCCTTATCATTGAATACTTTCAGAAGAGCAGGATCATCAGACAAATGTGCCAACAGACGCAGCTCTATTGACTGAAAATCTGAAATGAAATGATGCAACGTAAGATTTTTGTAGGTTAAACCGGGAATTGATAAAGTATTTTTACCTGCAGCTAAAAATGACCAGCCCTCTCTGCTCGTAAAGGCCTCTCTTGGAAAAACTGTTATCTTATCTTCTTCCTTACCTTAATTCAAGAAAAAAAAAAAGAAAATTATTTGATCTGGTGAAGTTGCCCATAACCTTCCATAATTTTAGCAACATAAAGGGGCAGCGCTTGCCTCTAGATCTGCAGTGATGTATAAAACATGGAGGAGAAGTAACTTTGGCTACGCTTATGTTTGCCTTGCTCTTCAAGAGCTCTACGATTTTTTAGCGTACTGTTAAGGCTCGGACACACGATATAATCTTTTCTGTAACTTTCCCTTAACACTGCATGCAACACAGAGTTGCATCGTGTATCCATAACTAGCTCATAACCGCAACACTTGGGCGCAACAGTTGCGGGGATGAACACACGATGCTACTGCTGGTGCGCGCAATGCTGCAACGTGCCAACATTAATACATTTGTGATCTCTACACCAGGGTTGGTCACATTTAATTTGAAGCATTCTGATTAGTAAGAATATTCTTTGCTGGCAATGAATACATTACATTGCCAGCTTACGTACCAACAATATAGTGACTTGCTATACTTGATATTTGTATAGATTGTTTTGGAATGTTTTGGAGGTTCTACAAAAAGGAAAAAAGTGAACATAAGACTGAAAGGTTGACAAGGGTGCACATTTGCGCGCAATTGTTGCAATACCAAAGTGAGATTCCCTGTAGACTACTAGAAGTTACCTCCTGCCACATTGCGTGAAATGCAAGAAAATTCAGTTGTTTTTGATATAACTTATTGTTTGCCCAGGGAATAAAAGCCCCTGGGCTAGCGCTCTGTTTGGTTTCGCACCTGCACTGCGCGTATACGTCTTTCCTCTACACGTGCTGACCCATTTTTCATACAGTTAGAGCCAAGCCAAGCCAACATTCGACAGCTTCACTTTGCAGCTTTGTATTTCTGGAGTTTTGTCTCCAAACTTGTCTCCTCATATACCCAATCTCAGTAGTACAAAAGGGAGGGAGATCACATCATTAATTGTTAGTTATTGGTAATACTTACAGGATTGGCTGATGTAAGACGTCCTGTGGCTGCAGCAGTGTGCTCCCTTGGCAAAATAGTAGGAAACCTTTTCATGCTTGACATGGACAATTGCCTTCACTATCAATAAGTGGAAAATAAAGACTTACCAAGTGGTATGAATCATTCCCTGCAGAGAAATGAAAATAAAATTGAACATATAATGCAATGCGTTGATTGCCACAATAGAGCAGATTTCGTATGAGTGTGAAACAGACCGTGCCGTGACCGTGTCAGTGCCGTGTTGTCTATAAAAACATTCGAAATTCCTGCCGTAACCGTGCCGTAACCGTGCCGTGACCGTGCGGTGCTGTTTTCACAGTCATACCAAATCTACTCTAGCTAATAGAATTCGTGGCGTTGCGTTGAGCGTGTTGGCCTTTTACCACAAAGACCCGGGTTGAAGTTGAAATACTCCAAAAGGCAAAAATATGTTTAAAAATTCATAGTCCAAAAATGTAAAAAAGTGGATTTTCGTCATTACTGTACTCACTTCCTTCACGTAAGGTAACATCCCATCAAAGTAAGTCGATTTAAGCTTTACCAACTGAAAGGTCAACATAAATGCAGAAAATGTATTAAGTTCCCCCATTTGTCAAACGTTTCTATTTATGCGCATATGAGTATATATGCAAATGGTATATGCGCGTTACAAATATTAAATTTATAATGATGATGATGATGATGATGATGATGATGATGATGATGATGATGATGATAATTAGAAGAAGTAGGAGCTTCCGCGCTTGTTTATTTAGCTAGAAGAATGCTGTGGCGTTGCCTTTCTTCTTCTTCTTCTTCTTCTTCTTCTTCTTCTTCTTCTTCTTCTTCTTCTTCTTCTTCGTCTTCTTCTTTTTTTTAATTTAATTTATTTATTTTTGGTGGATCTTACCTGTCGATATTCAAGCACAATTTTTGGCAAGGGATGAAGATGCTGAAGCTCCTGTAGCTATAAGAATATATCAAATAATTAAAGCAGTTTAGTACCTTCAAAGGGGCGTCACTTGCAAAAACGTTTTAAAAACAATGTGACTTTTTTAACAATTTCATAATGTAGATAGTGTACTTATATGAAGTAGTTATCAAATGTACATTTTTACACAGTACATTATTAAATATACTGATCAAATATGGAACATCACATCATATGTGGCCCAACGTTTGGCGCATCGATACCTACCCAAGCATGGAAGCAAAAATAGGGGTCGATCCTAATTCTAAGCCACGCCCAACTAAATTGAGAAACTCGGGTATCGATTTTGCTACTACAGGCAACATTTTCCGCGAGGCCTTTACCAAAGTAACATATAATATGTTTTAGAGAAAGAGATTGTATTTTACCACACTCTCAGACGTTGAAGTATAACAGTTTATCGCGGTTTTGTCCAACTTTTTTTCACATTTCTGATCCAGTTTCAGTTCTCCAAACAGAACCTATCGAAAAATTCGTAGGAATCCAATACATATGCGTAATGATAAGTTGTCTAAAAACTAAAAGCTTCAGTCCTTCATCTTTACCTGCCTCAGCTGGTTTGAGCTATTGATCAGAAATGTATGTCCTGCAGCCTATTAGCAGAAAAAGAATATCTTAACATAATGTTCTCCCCACTGCATTATTATTTTATTGAGTACATGTATTTTGGATCGACCTCCCAAAAGGACGTAAAATCAGGGGCAGATTTAGGGGAGGGGTGCAGGGAGTAAGCACCCAGTCCCTCTTGAGATGACATTGGACCTTTTCTTCCTGACACTTTTCCAAATATCCTCTGAACCCTTTGGACGAATTCCGATTTCTCTAACGCTGCTCCTGAAAGATAATCTTGGATCCGCCCCTGGAAATGATTATCCCAAATAAAGTTTATTTGTCTGAAGAAATCGTTTAGAGTTGTTACGATGGATACTATGACAATGGGGTTGCTCACCTCGTGCGCCTTAGATTCCAGTTTCTTGACATTTTCCTGGTCAAAACATAAATGAAATATATTCAGTAACTCAAGAAATGATACCTCCATAAAGCGACTATCTCTGATTAAACGGCAACCTTTGTTCTTAAATGGTTCAACTGCAAGCTATTCATGAAAATTAGAATTACCTTCAGGATGCTACTTGTGTCCAAGAGAACTTGAGTATTGACTTGTATCCCTTCAGCTTCCATTACTTCAAAAAAAATTCAAACATTTATATATTAAGTTTCGTGTACTCTACAGAACTTTTCGGATACTCATATGGATTACCTGCCAGAATGGGGCACAGTGGCATCTCCAAGTTCCAATACAAATCCCATAGTTCATTAGTCTGAAAACGATAAAAATCGTCCTCATCATCGTCAGTCATTATTATTGCTGTGAACTTCCTGCGAGTGCGTTTTTAGTCTTCAATTTACTGGGCCGAAACTAAACTGAAACGCCTTTGTATAAAGGTAGATCTTAGTTTATATTTGTGCACTAGTGGTAAATCAAAAATTGGTATTGGAGAGTTTGGCAAAACCTACAGCACTACAGCACTGCTGATGTTATCTCAGTCCATGCAATACATACCTTTAAGCGGTTATAAAGCGTTAAAACTGCAGGTCCTAGTGTACTTAAATCCAAAGAAAGCAATTCATCCTTATCTTTGTCTTCCTAAAAAATAAAAAAAAATCCACTAATTTACACAGAAGCAGAAGAGGCACGGTACACGTGGACCGAGAGTTAGTTTAGAGTTATTGATCCTCGATGCAACTTTTCTCGCAACGTTTTGCGATTGTATAATCACCCTTGGTTGCGCGTAACATTTGGTCCGACATTTATGGAGTAGAATGGGCTTTTGGCAGGTCTTGCGTGATATTTTAAATTTCAATCCAACAAAAACAAAATCATATAATATTTGAAAAGAGCTCACCAAAATTAGTAAAAGTTGAGATTTTGAAGTAGTTTCGATGAATAGCGCCAAAGTTATGGGCGGCCGAAGTTTGCTTTATTTGTATAGAAACGTTTGTTGGTGGGCAAGCTGTTGCCCACCACCGAACGTTTTTATAGAAAAAGAACTGGATTGAAATTTAAAATGTCACGCAAGACCTGCCAAAAGCCCATTGAAGTCTATATTTGTAACGTTGTGCGCAATACGTTGTTATGAAAAATGCTGACATTCCCTCCAGGGGATTAAATGGCGATGCCACAATGATGCGCGCGCAACAAATTCAGTTGCGCTGTGCTGTAAAAAAATGCGATTGAACCTGTTTCTAACTAGCGACGCAAGACGACACAAAGCTCACTTGAAACAGTAGCGACGCAAGCATAAACACAAGTGCAAAAGAACGAAAGACTTTGTTTTTCTTGCGCCGACTTGCGTCTTGCGTCGTCTTACGTCGCTATTGAGAACCAAGCTTTATATTTGAGTTTCAGACTTTTACAAGACAGGTGCGTACGGTAGATTTCGTATGACTGTGAAAACGGCACCGCACGTTCACGGCACGGTTACGGCAGGAATCTCAAATGTTTTTATAGATATCACGGCACTGACACGGTCACTGCACGGCGCGGTACGCTTCACACTCATACAAAATCTGCTCGATGTATCTAGTTGCGCTCAACGTTGCAAGAAAAGTTGGATCTTCTGTCCGAATCCTTAGAAATGATCTTTTTAAGAAATATTTCAGAGACAGTAAAATCAAGTTTTTATATAGAATACCTTTGGTGTAAGTTTCATGTCTACTTTATGAAGAAGCTCAGAATATTCTTTCGGTGGGTTGTCAGGGTCGAGTAGCCACAACGCTACTTTGACATCCATAAATCTCCAGTCATTACATACTAAAAAGAAAAAAGTAACAATGTTTATCACGACAGCTGACGAAGGAGACGAGAAAACTCTAAATTTTGGGAAGCTATCCAGCGCGCACAAGTCGGCATGATCTTGAAATCTACCAGTCAGCTTTAAGAAAGAGGGAGGAAGGAAGAGTGGAAGGAAGGAGGGAGGAAAGGACGGAAAGAAAAGGGAAGAAAATTGGTTCTGCCACCGGTGAGAAGCCTACTAGTTCACTATAATTCTTTTTCACTCCATTCATTGTTTTCACTTGCTTGCAATTGATTGTACAATAATTGTTAACATTTTTGTAACTTATTCAGTCATGGATGGAATTAGCCAATGGAAGTACGCTTGTCTGTTGACATAATCTCATTGACAGAATATTTCATGAAATTTTTATTGTAAGAAATTACTTTTTTCGGTGTCATATTTATATTGTCTCATGAGCCAGCTTGTTATTTCTTGAGCATTGTAGCAGATTTTTCTGGTGTTGCTCTCCATCAACTGACCTATAACTCGTCTGCAGAATGAATAGATGAATAAATAGATGAACGACTGATCGAGTGAGTGAATGACTAAATGACTGACTGACTGACTGACTGACTGACTGACTGACTGACTGATTGACTGACTGATTGATTGAATGAATGAATGAATGAATGAATGAATGAATGTACGAACGAATGGATGAACGAGCGAATGAATGAACGAACGAATGGATAAATGAAAAAATGAATGAAAGAATGAATGAACAAACGAACCAAAGAGAACAGTAGGTGCGTAGGCGCGTAGGCGCGTAGCCCTGTAGGTTACGGGTTTGGGTTGTTCCGGGTTGTTTTCAAGTCGCCACGTAGCAGCGTAGGCACATAGGAGCGTAGCCCTATAGCTATAGCCAAGTAGCTCTGTAGGTTTGGGTTAGAGTTAGAGTTAGTAGGTGCAGATTTTATTGCCAGCCAACTTTCGTTGCGGGGTTATAATTATAGTTATTTCAAGAAATCGTTGTTTCTAGAGTAGTATACTCTTAAGCCCGCCGCGCACGTTGAGAAACTTCGTGAGGAAACTGCTACGCGAGGCACTTAGCTCAGACGATTTCTCGCCGCAGACGTTGCATCTTTGGCTACGCGAGGCCAAAAATAGAGCAGATAAACGAGCACACGGTGAGAAAAGTACCTCGCGTGGCAGTTTCCTTACATAGTTTCTGAACGTGTGCGGCGGGCTTTACTGAAGTATGCTTATAAATACTTACCTTGAACATTCATTAATTTGCTCGTTGGCCGATCTTAAAGAAATCTTAACAAACGTCAATTGACCTGCAGAAACTGTGTTTATACCATCTTCTAATTCTTCTAAGTTTTCAGACCATGGGAATGCAAAAGCTATGTCGCATGCCTAAAAAAACCGTCAGACGTCTGTTACTATATATTAAATATTACTATGAAAAATTGCATTGGAAATGCTTGTGCTTCAACACATTATAATTTAGTATAATAGTTTAGTGGCAGTGGTACCTTTAGTGTTTCTGTTCGTTTTTTCTTTTGCTTTGGAGTTAAGAAAATACACAGTATAAGAAGCATTAATAAAGTATTACTTTCAGCTATCTCTTCCATTCATATGACGCTTTGACTTTGGAGCCAGTGCGGCTCAAAACGCAACAAATACACCTACTCAATGAAGTATGCTATTAGGTAAACATTTATGGCATAAAAACCCAATCTTTCAGTTGTACCTGGTTGTTTGAGCGTAATTGAGTTGTACCATCTTCAAATACAAGAGCACAAGCAACTTCTTCTGCGCCCAGTAAACTTTCCTCCAGAATTAGCCTCTGCGCAGGCGTCATTGATTCCACTGAGAATACTTGGCTTTTGTTGGGTGGAGGTTTTGTATGGCTGCTCGTTTGTGAAATATTTCTATCAATTGTATCTATATGAAGAAAAAACATCAAGGGTAAGTAATTAGGAGGAGTTGATAATTAGGAAGGCGGTACATACCTGGATTCCTCTTGAGGCTCGACACAGTTTCTTGAGGAACGCGATCGCTTTTGTTGTTATCAACTGCAGCAGCACTATTTCCATTTCTGAAAACAAACGAACAAACAAACAAACAAAAACAAAGATCGAATTTGATTGTTATGATTGTCGATATCATAGCATTATTGTCATTACTGAGTGTCAAGATCGATGCAATTATAGCTAAGCAGCTAAGCAGTCAACGGCTCCACGTCATAAAATATGTATCATGTAATCATCATCATCATCATCATCATATTAGTACCACCATCATCACAACCATCACCATCCGAGAAACATATATCCATTGCTATTTACTCGCTCATTAACATGTTTGACCTGCCCCCCTCTCCCCTTCGGAAGGGGGATGCATGGGATGGAGCGAGGGATGCATAAGAGGGGGAGAATACGGGATCATCAAAACATTGAAGCCAAACGTCACATCTGACTATTAAAAAAATATGCTTTTAAAGTACTCATTACCTTCTACAATCAAAATTTCTTTCCAATAATCGTTGCTGTAAAGCGCATGTAAAAGTTCTAGATTCTCTGCTTGTTTGAGAACTTGGCTGAACTCTTGGACTTGGCGTAAATAAAGCTTGGTTGTTTGGTCCATTTGTCATTGTAGGAGAAGATGGGCGTGAGAGTTCTTAAGCGTTTTAGAAATAATAAAAAAGAAGAAAACTTTTAAAGTTCCAAAACAGACTGATATTATAGTATGTATAATATACTGGTTGTGATATGAAATAATTGATTAAGGAATATTTCAGAATAAGACGCCAATTCTTCCCCCTGGGGACTTTAAATACCATGGATAGGTTCCGCCCCAAGGTCATGCCTTGTGTATCTACCATTTTTTAAATAAAATGATATTAATCACCATATACCTAAAAAAGGGTTTCCCTTTACACTCCAGTTTTCCATACACTCAGTCCTGGATACTCAAGTCTTATACAAGGTTCGATTCGTGCTGAGATATGAATTTAAAATTCCAGTAAAATTCAAGGGGTATTCGATGACCCCAAAAAAACATTTTTCAAAGAGTAGCTATACCCCATTTTTTACTATAGAACTACTAATGGTTTTACTGAAATATTATAGGATATCCTCTTCCCCCACTTATATGGAAAAGAAAAAAAGTAATCCAAGAAAAAAATAAGTTGGGAAGATTAATTAATTAATTAATTTATTTATTACTTATTATGATTTTTAAATGTATATATATGAGGAGTGACAACACAAAAGGGGTCTTAAAGGTTGACCATAAGATAGGCTGTAACGCACGGTGCGCAAGTCGACCCCGTTTTGGCATTCTCAGCGCTACAACCATAGCTGGTCCAAGGAAAAACACTGTACGCGTCCAAACATGCATCCCATAATGCATTTCTTCCGCTGGATCAGATACAGCGGAAGAAAAGGATTATGGGCATCCATGAAAAATTTGCACAGCACCCATCCCCTACTCTTAGTCTTAGAAATTTCGCTAACAGGCCCCAGACGGCACCGATTGCCTTCTTTACAGTTCAAAACTCGCCGAAATGACCTTGTTGGCTTGGGGAATGCATCACAGAACGACCAGAGAAGCCTCAATACTCTGGAGATCACAGTTGAACCTTGTCGCCGTAATTACTGTGACTCTTTCTTCGTAAAGTCGCTTCCCACTCCTGAGTTCTTCCAGGAGATTGTCTCCGTCGTCTTTTCTTGCTTGATGATGCAAGTCAAGCGACTTCTGTGCTACAAAATGACTCGAAAAAGCACTTATATAGAAGCTGAATTCAGGCCACGATCAGTACGCTCACCGAACGTAAACCCTAGAATTCGTCAGGCGTCACTGGATAAGTGAGCCTTCAGTCTTCTAGAACAGCACCAAATTGACAGTTACCTTGACAACTATTGTTTCTCTTTCCCGTTTTTTTTTTCTTTTTCTTCTCTCTTTTTCTGTTTCACAAACACATTTTTTCTGTTTTTCTTTCTTTTCTCTTTCTCATTTGTTAGTTATTTCTTTTTTTAAGTTTGTTTTTGGTTCCCACTAATTGGCAAAAGAAATCCGAACAACTATTGTCTTTGTTTTCTGTTTTGTTTTTCCTTCTTACCTTCTCTCTCACCCAAGCGCGCTCTGCAGTTTTTCTGTTCATTTTTCTTTCTTTTCTCTCTGTCCCCCCCCCCCCCCCTCTTTTGAGAGTTTCGTTGTTGTTGTTGTTGTTCTCTCTCCTATCTTCGCCGAGAAATGACCAAAAAAACCCTAAAGATTGCTGTTAAAGCGGCAAATCTGAAAGATGGTACATCAAAGGGGTCTTAGTAGACAAGACCCCTTTTGTGTTGTCACCCCTCATATTTTTATATTCAAATTTGTTAATTTATTTATTATAAACAGACATATGCTTACTTGAGTAAAAGAACGAAAAATTCGTCCAAATTTATCCGAATCCTGAAGCTCCGCGCTATTTGAAATGAGCAGAAAAAGCTCGGTTGTACTTCTGTAGCTGTTGCGCAAAACGTTGCGCGATCTGTTGCAAGGTTGGTATGGCTTCAGAAAAATAACTCGTTTCTTCTCTAACTAACGCGCGCTCTGATTGGTCGAACAACCATGTGTGATTAGAGTACACACACATAGATGGCGTCATCGAATCTTACGCGCGCTCTGATTGGTTGGAATGTTTCGATAAATATTATATAGATTCCATTTTTCCGTGCGTCTGTACTCTAATCGATGCACAGAAGACGTCAAAATGTGGTGAGAACAACAGTCACGTACTTTTTTGTTCTCACCACATTTTGACGTCATCTGTGCATCGATTAGAGTACAGACGCACGGAAAAATGGAATCTATTTGTTAATTATTAACTACCTTCTTGTTTGATCCTCTGGGCAAGTCTCGAAGACAATGTAATCGGTACTCTAACATATCGCTGTCTGATAGCTGCCAAGACTTTCTGAGCATTCTCTGTCCTTAGAAACGGGTTAACTACTGATTGGTCTGGAATTTCAAGGTCCCAAATTGGATGTCTTGCCATTTCGGCCAAATTATTAAACTGCAAAACTCATTTCTTTGCCAACGCCATTCTTTAGAGGCAACAGCACCTTTTGCATCCAAATAGATTCTTGTTTAATTTAAAGAACAAACAAATGAATTTTACATTAAAACAGAATTTGTATGTAGTGCTATTTTTTCCAGTTAGTTAGTGCTATGCTTTGGGAAAGACTTTTCTCGCCGTAAAACCTTACAACGAATTGAATAAAATATATTCAGTATGCCTAGGCCAATGGCTCAGATAAGCAAAATGCTTTTAAATAAAAATTGCCCAATTTTTACCTGATTCAAAACAGAAAACATCTCAACTCCACTGACTGCGAACGGGTCGTCCTGCAAACGAGATTTTGGTTTTTCGTTCTCACATTTGCACTTTTTTCCAGGTAAGCGCGCGCGCGCGCGTCTATTTGGCGCCAAAACTAACCGGAAGTCATTGACGTTCTAACCGGAAGTCCTTGGTTTCCAAGGATATTAATCAATTTAATTTAAATCAATTATTAGTCTTCAAAGTCTAGAATTATATAGCAAATTCCTGAAATAGCTAGAGCTATCATTTGATGATTTTACGGTTTTTAGTAATTCTGTTGATAATTTTTTCATCCAAAAACATTGCTTGATTGAAAGGACTAACTATATATTTGTTTTAGACTATATACACAAATTTGACGAATGCTTGTCTAACTGAAAAATTAATTGTAACCATTTCTTATAGTGATTGGCCAACTTTTATAACATATCAACTGGAGCTCGTGGACCTCCAACTCAACAGCGAATATTCCAGATAATTTTCTAAAATATTTCTCGTCGCTAAGGAAAGAAAACAATATGGGAGAATCATTGAAAATTCTTTACAAACTGTTTGCAAATCTTAATTTTTTTAAATATGGTAAAACTAGGAAAAAGAAGTTTATATGTTTGATAAACAGCTGTCGAATGATAGTCCGAATGATACTTTCTATGCTCATTTTGTCAATTGTTTACGTCACAATAGAATAATTGGCAATAATATTGGAATTGACCAATAAGAGGACGCGTACTATAACACGTCATTGCGTGGCAACGATTTTCGCGGCTTGTAAATATACAAACAGACCTATAGAGACAGCGTGAAAGTAAAAGTTAGCGCTCTTGGATCTGTGATTTTTCATCGATATCTCATGATACTAGGTCGTGAGATAAAATAATATGGTTCAAGCCTTTTGTATTTGTCAGATCTGCAATTGCGGGTAAGTGTATAGAATTCTAGAGTTAAAATTCTAGGACGAAAATCGCACGATCTTCCGACCATATCCATTCAAATAAGCTAATTGAAGAGCATATGATCGCTGCATTTAACCATTCGATAAAAGCTCTATGAAATTTTTATAAGTTCGGGACACCTTTGACAACCTCCACATACAATTTTTAGAAAAGTTAATCGCGATTCTAATTTTCTTTTTTAGACGACATCGATGTGCTCACAGACCAGTTTCTCGAGTCACTTCTCAAAAATGTGTATTCACCGAATATCAAGATCGATATAAGAAACATGGATTAACCGAAAGAACTCAACCTATCAAGCCTGAATTCTCTGTCAAAGCCTCGACAGATCCATTCGATGGCAACACAAACTATAAGTACGATTATGTTCCTCACAGAGTCGAACCACCAAGGAAACGAGAGAAAGAACGCTATGTAAAACCTGATGGCCGCGTGGAGGATGAAAGCACTTATCGTCATGACTACCCTGGAAGAATGGTGGCTCCAGCCTTATCCGCTAAACCGCCAGTTCATTACCAAGCAAGTACAAGGCCGTTTGGTGGCACGACTGTCCATCAAGACACTTACAAGCAGTGGGATTTGGGAGGTTGTCGAGTTAAAAGTATGAAGCCTTTGGCATCAACTATGGGGAATGATGGTAAAATGAACGGAAGAACAATACAGCAGACTGATTTTCCTGGACACAGCGTGCCCAGAAGACCAGCAATTAAGCCAATGCATTCAGAATTCAGACCTCCCCATGGACCTATGGAGTCGGATACCACAACTAGGCTTGACTACACTCCCAAACAAGTATGCCCTGCTCGCTCATCCAAACCAGTGGAGCGTCGACCCACCACTGGCCCTCCATTCGATGGGATAACTACCTTTCAGCATGACTACCAAAAGAAGCAAGGTTTCCCAGCAGCTAGTTTCAAGCCGCTCCAAGAAGCTATTCAGTCTACTGCGCCATTTCAAGATGAAACAACAACCGGGTTTTCATACAGGAAATGGGACATCCCCAGGAGGCAAGTCAGAGAGAAGGAAATGTACAGACCTCCTTCAGGAAAATTTAAAGATGATACCACGTTCAGGCATGATTACCCTCAGTGGAATGTAGGACCTGCAGTGAGTGCTAAACCTCCTTTACAATCACTTGTTTCAAACCAGCCATTCCAAGATAGGACCACCCATGGCGACACTTATAAGGCATGGGATTTCCAACCAGTACCAAAGAGTACAAAAGCTGATGGGTACAGACCACCCTCTGGGAGATTTGAAGGAGAATCAACAATGCAAGCACATTACAGAGGACAGCATGGAGCCCCAGCTAGAGCTATACGGCATGAAATCAACAGGCCTATGTCAGCAGGTCCGATGGACCTCAATACAACATATGGGGATACATTCAGAGGGGAACGACCCCAAATATGTCCTGCAGCAAGGATAAATCAATTTGATAAGACTGTACAAAATGGGTACCTATACACTTTTGATGCTAAAGGCCATACATTCTTTAAGCCTTTATCTGAAACTGTTCAACCTTTATCACTGTCTGCTTAGACTTGTACTCCATGATATGATCATGATGCACAGTAATGAATCCATACTTTTTTTTCCAAAAAACTTTTGTATATTTTCATAGCCATAGCTACTAAGCTAAACAGAATAGCAGGTGGTAACATTGTTGAGTTTGAAGTTGCATGAACTCCTCATTGGAAATATTTCACAAAATAACTGCTTAAAAAACAGGTCTACAAAGAAGATTCATCTTCCACTACTGTGCACCATGGTTTAATTTCTTTCAAATAAAATTTCACCATCTCAAAACTTATAACATATTCGGTTCATTATTGCATGGGCAATATTTGTCTTAATTGTTGGTTATAGAAAATGAGTTTTAATTGAAATCCTTCTCTTAAAATTCTTCCAAGGTCTGGATTTAAGGGCTAATGTTTTCCTTTAGGAATCATTTTTCAATGTTTTTGTACATATTTTAAATATCTAACCATCCAGTTCTCTTAGTACAGATATCAGAAATAGTGCACTAAACTATAGATATAGGAAGTCTATTACTTCAATTGTTTATTTAAAGCTTGAAAACCAAGCAAATTTTATTTAATTTTACAATGTAGAAATGTCACTCATCAAGACATATGCACATCAGGGCATTCAATCACTTTTGGAAGCATATAGACATATATACAAGGGGCACCATAGTAGTATTAATAATGCTAACATATAATTTATAGTTATTGGTGGGTAAAGAAAGTAAACTAATTTTTATCCTTTTAAAAGGAATCAAGTCAGATTAGACCAAAAGGGGTAGAGCATATAACTACATGAAGTAATCATGGTTCTGAAACCTTTTTGCCAGCTCTTCGTAATAATAAGTCTTGTAACCTCTAGAGAGATGTTCTTGGTAATCTTTTTAATAGAAAAAATATTACTGAGAACATCCCTAGGTAACTACAAGACTCATTAATTATAACAAAGTACGTAATATTCTGTAATGTTAGCTTGCATGTATTGCAGCCAAGAAGACCACGATGGCTATTAATTGCATTCTGCTAATGAAGCACAACTTTGCAAATTCAATTTAAGGTATTAGAATTAGCCTGAATTTAAGTGTTACACAAAGAGTAAATTATAACCAAAAATAAGGAATATTGGTTATAATATGCTGTTCATTAGTTGAAGGTAATTATTTACTTAGAAACTATACACTTATATGGGTACACTTAAATTAAGATGTATATATTTTATCACTTTTATTACATGTAAACAGTGTTAAACCTAATGCAGGGATCACTTTTACATCTTAATATTAATTATGCCAAAGAAAAAATAAAAACTATAAAATGTGGAATGTAGGTTGATCTTTTAATATTCTAAAGAAATGTTGGACCCCTGTGGAAACAGGTATACTTACTATAATTACTACAAGTGACATTAAAGCCCTGTACATGTGAAGGGCTGGTGGTTGGAATGCTTTTTTTCTTTTCTCTGGGAACACACACATCACTAAAAAAAGAAATACTGTGAAATGGGAGTGTAAAATGGACCTGGCTGTATGGTTAATGTCAGTACCATAATATTTTGTCTATAAAAACATTTGAAATTGCAAATGCAACTGTCATGCTGTGACTGCTGTTTTCTACTACATAATGAAGGTTCACTTGCATAAGAGAATAGCTTCTAAAACAAAGAAAACTATAATAAAGACTGCTGTACAAACTCAGCCCAAGGAAATTAATTTTCATTGTGTAATGAGTGGTCGTGAAAACGTCTGACATGGTTTGCTATGTATACATCATAATAATAATAATAGTTCGTTCTGTTATAGCGCATTATACTATATGTCTCAATGCGCTTGGCTTGTGATTGTGAGAAGACATTTGGATCCCCCCTTTCAAAAATTCCTGGATCTGCCCTTGATTATACAAATGACAGCAAAGAGTTATGCAAAAAACTTTATTTGTCTATAATAATGTAATTATGACAATACTAAAATGGGAATGAGAAAACACCTGAATAAGAAAGGTAGTTTATCATTTCCAAGCTAAAGAACAATAATTAAAAACAAAGAATGGATTTATGAGCTCTTCATGACCTCCACTACATGCAGGTAATAGACCTTTCCTGAATTATTTGCTCTCTTTTAATATATTTTTCAGTTGTGATGCAAGTGAATTTGGGAAAGGTCTATTACGTTTTCTATTTTGTATTGAGTGATTTTGTTTAAGCTGTAATACAATATAATGGTAGTTGATGTGCAATCGTCAGACAAAAGAAAACAAATTATACTACAACCATTACTGTGAAAATGCTTGTTTCACAACCGACAAATTCAAACTTTCAGTTGGATTTTTGGTTTTTCTGATCCATCAATCATATGAAGAGGGAGGAGCTTATGCAAATGCCCTCAATCCGACCTTGATCCTTGTTGCCATTGGCCTTGAGGTCCCTTGATGGCACTTGCATAAGCTCTTCCCTTCACATGACTGGTGGATCAGAAAAACCCAAAATCCAACTGAAAGTTTGAATTCGTTGTTGGTTGTGATACAAGCATTTTCACAGTAATGTGTATTAGCCTAACCAATATATGTCACAGGTTAAATAAAACCACTCTTACTAACCCTTCTTAACCTTATGGAGTATATTTTGTTTATCAGTAAAAAATGTACACCATTTACATTTCTGTGCAAAGAAATCAATTCAATGCTATACATCAAATCTTAAGGCGGCGAAATACGAGACACAAAAACCCTCAACTTGTCGCGCTACATTGTTGCGTTGCAGGTTTTTTATCGTTGTTGCGCGTTTTTCACCTCGCGATCTCAACTTGTCATGCAACAAAAAAGGTTTCGTGAGGTGAAAAACGCGCAACATCAATAAGCAGAAGCAACACACCTGGACTCAGTAATGCACTGTTCAATCTGCATATGTTGTTCCACTTCTGCTTGTATTGCTCCTGAAAACCAGGCTCTAGGTTTTCACAGTCATATGAAATCTGCATTGTTGAAAGGTTGAAATAAATTCACAGAACATGGACCTTACAAGAAGGGGTACCAATATATGGAGATAGCCCACACGTGTGCAAAACGTTTTTGAAACTGAAAGTATGAGGGATTTTCTAAGTGTCTAAAGTTGGTGAACTTCCAGTACTTTGCATGCTTCAACTGCCTTTAGTTTACACTCTCACAGTTCTTCTTACACTGACAGAAACAGCATGAAAGCCAAAGAACACTGTCATGGATTCATTTAGGAAACCACAGGCAGCACAAGCTGTACAATTTTTGTACGTGAAATATGTACCTGATTTATCCCTGATATAGGGTTTTATGAATGATCACATTTTGTAAAATTAGTAAATACAGCAACAATTTTAACTCACAATGCTGTTAGGTTTGATTTTCTGTGCAATTTTGTTTTGGAAAATTTATGCATGTGCAGTTGTTTTGCACACATGTGGAGATAACCCTTAGTCCTTTCATGAACTGAAAAAAAGATGAAGGGTATTTTTGCATGTACATTAACTCTCATGGCAGCTTGTTCCCTATAGCAGTTAGAGTAGGTAGTACCGTCTTCCATTAGGGAGATTTGGCGAAACACCTCACAGTCACAAATTAGAAAGAAACTGAGCCTACAAAAGTGGGGATGGGGGAAGTGAAGCAACTACCCTCCATAATTAGACTCCTATAACTAACTAACTATACTATAAAACTAACTATATTCAGAAACACATAAGGGAGTTGAAACGTGTAACACGGGTTCCATGCTCCGGAATATTCAAATTATGCAAATGAGGTAAAGGCGCTTTTTGACCATATTTGGAAAATGAAAACTTGGCCAAAAATATATTTTGTAGCTTTTATTTGTAATTTTTCGGTCATTATTAAAGTATATTTTGCATTTTTTATGACTTTGGACATCCTAAAGTGCAACTTCGTACTCTGAAAAGAAAGTTTACGATCAGCTCAAAATGTTGAGTTCTCAAGGCAAACAGTTCTGCCATTTTTGAAGGTCATATCATTACCAAATATGGTCATAAAATGCTTGTTTTGCTCATTTGAATATTCCGGAGCATGGAACCAAAGAAATATATTGTAGTTACACGTTTCAACCCCTTATGTGTTTCTGCTATATTACATTCACACTAAAACTCACCCATGAACAATACAAACACAAGTAACATATCCAGACTCAAAAGGTGTATTTTTCTCATACAAGATTGAGTAAAGAATAGCTGTTACAGTTTTGTCTTACCGAGGGCATGTTACTTGTGCTTATCGCAAGTCAGTAGTGAGAACTTGGACCAATATCTCCTAATATTTCCTTTTTACACAAGGCAGTAAGAGCAATGGACAAGAAAATATGGATTTAGTGAGATTTGCTCCAATTTGATGGTACTGTTGCTGTGGGGGGAGGGGGTGGACCACGCCTATGCAATTCTTCTAAGTAGTTCATTAAGAGTCTCTCTCGATCATCTTCCAGACAATCCAATACTAGATATCTTCTATCATTCTATAAGGCAATGATAACTTAATTAAAGACGGCACAGATTAAAAATGACATGAAAATTATAGCAATGGTAATAAGTGAGATTATTATATGGCTAGATAATTTCCTGAATTCTGATTGGCTAATGCATGGTCTGTATTTTGCTATATCAAGACTGCTGTTCTGGACTAAAAGAAAAGTTTGCGTTTGGCAATTGTTTTAGCGGGACTTCTCAAAGCCACATAATAAATAAGTTATTAACCTCGTTTGCTCGGTCTGTATGGGAAAATATCAGACCTCAGGTCTTTTTTGTAAGGACCTCGCCTACTGGCTCAGTCCGTACTGTCAAGACCTCGGTCTGATATTTTCCCGTACAGACCTCGCGCTCGGTTAATAACCCTTTAATATACTAGAATTGAAGGTATTGCATATACATGATGCTATGGCATTCCAAATTTACATGTAATGTTTCAATGTCTGTCTGTCATAGTATTTACCTTTAGAACTTGGATAATGTCTGATAGATGTTTCTTAGAATCTCTTATTTGTTCTTTTGATCTGTTTAAACCAAAATTACACAGTCATGTATTTATCACAAAACATTGTACATGAAAGGAAGGGAAAATAAATTTATAAATTTATGGAAACATAGATAATAGATTCATAATAGAGTGAATATTAATAGGCAATTTCTAAAAAAAAAATTTTATGTGCTTACCTATGAGTTATCAAATGAGTTTCTTTTAGTAATTGTCTGAAGTCTAATTTAGCACTTGCTAGTTTGTCATTTAGGTATTCATTGAACTCTGCCTCACGTTTCTGCAAAGTTATTCAACAATTAATTTATTATTACATGTTTTGTGGCACCTTGTTACCATACCACGTACCATGGTTTAGAGCAGATTTCCTTTGAGTGTGAAATGGACTGTGCCCAATACCATGACCATGTCAGTGCCACAATGTCTATAAAAACACTTGAAATTCCTGCCATAACCATGCATCAACCATGTGGTGCCATTTTCATACTCATACAAATTCTACTCTATTATTGCACAATATTTTGCTTTATTGCAGGGTTGCATGTGACATCACAGCAGCCATGTTGGATGAACTTCAACAAAAGATTTCTCATTAGCGTCTGTTGTTTGTTCATCCAACATGGCTACCACTTCATTGTCTTTTGATTCCCGAAGGAATGGACAAAACCCAGCAATATAAATAATACTCTTCTGAGTGCCATGAATGTGCTTACCCGGTCACTGGATGAGAATTTTGAAAATCTTGGATCTTCTTTAACTATTTTCTTTATACTTTTATAGGATGATATAAAAGACAGCTGTAAAACAAAACAAATTAAATGATTGATAAGAAAACTGGAAATGTGAAATATGTGCACATCTAACTTTCTCTCTTAGTTTGCACACAGGGTTAGTACGCCCAGAAAATTCAATAAATCCAGGAGTTTCAAGGAGGATTTTCAGATTATTTCCAGGAGTTGTCTAGGAGTTTTTCACTAGTTCACTCAAGCAAAATACATTTGCATAATGTTTTTTACTGGCTGAATATAAATGGAGCTATTATGAGTCAGAATATATATGCACAGTAAATGTACACTTATTTGTTTCTGTTTTCCAGGAGTTCCATAGGAATTTAATATTTAAAAAAATCCAGCACTTTCAAGGATTTTCCAGGAAGAAAATAACAATCCAGGATTTCCCAGGATTTCCAGGAGGCGTACGAACCCTGTGCACAACAAAGAGTAGCACTATATGTCCACTCCTACAACAGATGCACACTTTCAACAGTTTGCAAAGAAGAATTGAGTTCTACTTTGCATCAGTTATGTGCAACATTTTGAGTAATGTTGCACTATGTGAATGCAAAATGGTAGAGACAAAATAATTGTAGAAGTACTTGCATCATCTGGACATTTAAGAAGGAGACTGACAGTTTGCCATCCACACTTATGTTCCTCCCAAAGGTATTTCAAGCTATGCCAAGGTACATGGGTAAGAGATTGGTTGAAACAAGGATAAGGGCATTATTTCATTAGCTTGGTTGGAGCATAACATATGGCTTCTGACCCTGTTGTGTTGATGGATTGACTGTATGACCTCTCCCATCCTCGGGAACCCAGGAGTAATATTCTATTGCTTGTTTCTCGCTACCCAAAAAATTATCCCTGGGCACGACATCTGTAAGAACTTGTTCCGAAAGTTAAAATTCAAAATGACAGCTTTCAAAGAATCCAACCAATCTGATTGGATGATCTGCTGGGGTCAACCAATCAGAAACGGATGAATCCGACTTCCACAACAAGTTCTAACAGACGTTGTGCCCAGGGGTAATTTTCCTGGTAGCGAGAAACGAGCGACAGAATATTACTCCTGGGTTCCCAAGGATGGACCTTTTCAAGCCTTGATATGAGGTTACTACATCAAACAAGACCACTATGAAACTACAACACTAACCTCTGGTGTTTCATCCAATAATTTCCTAAACTGGTCTTTCTTTCTAATATTCAACTTTGCAATATGTTCATTAAAAAGTTTTTCTTTTTCTTCTTTGGAAAGGGGATCAGCCATGGACCATCGATGATCTTTACGAAGTGCTCTCTTGGTTTCTTTCCATGATGAATCAGGTTTTCTAACCTAATAAAAATTAATGAAAAAAGAAATCAATGTAGTAAAAATTGAGTTGAAATGAAGATAATTGGGTCAGGAGCAGTGTTCTCTATTGATTCTAAAGTAAATGCCCCAAAATTTGATCAAGTAGTTTACACTCGCCAATCATGTGCTTGCCAATTACTGCCATCATAACAGTAAGGGACTGTTACCACATGGTGCAAATTGTTCACTATATGACCAATGACATGTAACTAATGAATTGTGTGACTGCCAATCTGTGGGAGACAGTGGGTGCCCTGTGGTGGGACTGTTGCTTGACAGTTGAGCAGTTGACTCACTTGAGCACCAGTCTTCCATGTGAAAGGTCTTTAAATAATAATGGTTCCCTGACGTGAAAATGACCTAGTAAGTGACTTTTTGATGGATATCCTGAGATTAATTTTTCCAGCATAGGAAAGTTAATTATACCATTTTATACCATAGAAAAATATCATCAAAAAAGTCACTTAGGCCGTTTTCACATTCAACCCTTCAATAATTATTATAACTGTAACTTTTAAAAGCTAATTTCTCAAAAAGTGTTCATGCAAATGCTCTCAATTTTAAGTTACTACTAAGTTGGATATTCTCTTCAATCCATGTGTTTCAAGAGCTTGATATTTTAAACTGCCTATCTGGATTACTTACCATATCTGTCAGCAATGCATGGAAGTGCTGTACTGCTTTTTCTTTTAAGTGAATTTCTTTTTCTTTTTCTCTAGCTTTAGCAAGCTCTGCTTGAGTAGCTCTTACTTCACGTTCACGTTTCTGGATACTTGCTTCCATTCTTTCTTGTTTCTCCCTTTCTTTTTCTTTCTCTGCATTCTCTTTCTGTTAGTATCAAAAAGTCACATGGATGAATTAAAAGATCAGAAAAAAGTGGGATAGGATATGAGATAAAGGAAGGAAAATTGGAAACGAAGGATGAGAAAAGTAAAAATGAAAAAAGATAGAAGAAGGAAGAAATGTTTTAATACATAAATAAAGTGATGAATAAAGAAGAAGAGAGAAAATAGGAAGGAAGGAAGGAAGAAGGGAAAGAAGAAAAAAGAGCAGCAAAAAGACTTCAAAATGTCTACAGGTGCTGTGTCTTGGTCTTTGATTAATTAAAAATGCAGCTCTTTTTCTTCTTTCCCTTCTTTCCTAATTTCCCCTCTTCTTCTTAATCCATCTCTTTATTTATACGCTAAAATCTTACTTCCTTTCTCCAAGTCTTGTTGCTACAACAGAAGAGATTGAAATACCTTTTCCATCTGTGCAACATAATCCCTGAAATAATCTTCCTTTATGGTAACACTCTCAATAGCTTTATATCTTGGATCTGAATCTATTTTGGCTTTAATCCTATGCCACTTGGATTTAGCCTCAACATGCTGTTCTGACAGAAGCTCTATAAAATCACTGTGAAGCTGAAAACCACATAAACACACAGTGAGAATCAAGAAAGTAGAAGATGGAAATCAGGGACAAGGATATCAAAAGTATAGATTTCCTGCTGGGTTATTATCATATTAAAAAAGAGTTGATATCTGTTCTAATTAACAAATTACCTGGTTTGCCATGAGGTATTTCTAAAAGCACTGATTAACTATTTATCTATCAATCACTAGAATAATTATTTCCTGTGTTGAATTATTCATTTTGTCAAAAAGTACATGGTTGCTTATAATTTAAGGAATGATGTAACCATAAATGTCTTATGGACAAAGTTATGACAGTGAAAAAAACTGATCCATTGTAACCAGGGTTTGTACTATTTTCTATTTTTCATGACCAAAATTTAGCTGACACTTTTTGTGAAACTGGATTACTTTCCACTGGAAAAAAATTTTTTTTTTCTAAAATGAAGCAACAATTTTTTTCTCATGCCATTTTCCATGATATGATTTTCCATGACCTTAATCTAAATTCCATGACTTTCCAGGCCTGGAAATGAAATCATGAAATTCCATGAAATCATGAAATTCCATGACTTTCCACATTTTCCATGACCTGTACGAACCCTGTGTAATGCTCATAAAGACAAAAAATAACCACCTTGGTTACTACAATATATTATTTAGGCTCATTTCATATGCCACTTGATTCATATGCCATACCTAATGCTATTGAGTTTGGAACTGGTGTTGCAGATTGGTGTATCTAAATATAATTGAACCATTATTCTGCCATATAATGCAACAGACCCTATGGAACCAACAACAGTTGTCCCACCAATTCAAATAAAAGCTTCTGTACCAATTGATTCTTTTGCCAAACTTATTTCAAGAATTAGGTGTGGCACACAAAAGGAGCAGGGTATAGAATAGGCCATATTCTTAGCAGAAGCCACTGGCACACTGATTGCCTTGAACAGACTTCAAAGAAATTAAGTTTAGCCAGTGACTTGTTTGGCTTCAAAGTTCATCCTCAGCAGGCTGTAGTCACATAAGTGCCGCTGAGAAACCTGACTTTTCATTATAAGCTATTCATAGACTGGTCTGATACAATTACTTGAAACATGGCTCTAGCTGGAAAACTTATATGCGATATATGCAGTCATGCAGACCGTGTTAAAAATGAGATCTGGTGATGATAACTCTATATCACATACATAGGATACAGCACAGCAAGGTATGTCGATAATTTTGATGAAACTCAAAACAACATCACTTGATTATGACATAATACTAAACAACAGCCAATCAAAATAGATGCTAAAATGACATTGGTATGTTCATGGTAGGGCACTGTGGTTTGGATGGATGGGTAGGATGTTTGATGTAGGTATGACATCAAGGAGATGAGAGTACATGTAGATTGGTTGCGAATCTTCAGTATATGTGGATTATTGGTAAGATGTTGGTTATCTTAGTATCAATGTTGTTAGTATGAGTATCATGTAAGTTGTTGGTAGGATGTCAGAATGTTAATTTCGAAGTCAATATGTCAGTGGGGCATTTTGGGATTTTTGGTTAATTGTCGGTTGTCAGTAGGTTATTAGCATGACTGTCAAAACTGTCACTACAGACTAGTTGATTGTGAAATTGGTAGCTTCTAAGTACACGTGGAATGATCATACATGTAAATCACCAGTGGGCTATATGTATATACGCACACAGTAAAACCGTGAGAAGTGAAATTATTATAAAAAGTAGTGCAATGAAAACTGAATAAAAAGGAGTAAAATCCTTTAGATCAACACAGCTATCTATAAATTGCTTTTTTAATTATCATAACAAAGCAGTGATTCTTGGTTGACTAAGACCTCAAGGCAGAATTATTAGTCAGCTAGATAATATTGTATGTTCATTTACCTTCTATTGACGGATCACAATATGCACACAACATGGTCAAGAGTGATGAAAAAGCAATTCTGAATCACTATAAATGGCCAGCAGGCTAGCTTGGCAACAGTATGCTGTGTTGTACAGTATTAGAGATAAGGTTAACGTGTATCAAAACAATCAAACACAGCAAAAGTTTTGGGAACAAAGGAAGATATCTTATAGGGTTTTGAAATGATTTGTGGCTCAGGGTCTTCTAATGAAGGCTAGATTATAATATAGCAAGTATCTTAAATCATTAAATTTGTCTAAATACTATGATGAAGAACCTTCCATTATGTCCTATATACATAATGCTAGGTTCTAAGGTTTCAAAAGCAACAACCACGTGCAGAACCCCATTTAACAGACACATACAACGAAACATCTCATGCATCTGATATCCATTTTATAAAGACAGTGACAAGTTTTAATCAATAACAACTGAACTTCAAACATTTCCTTTTCAATTAAACACTCAATAGACCAATGAATTACAATGGAAGTTTATGAATGGAGCTAATAATTTATGCACTCAATGAATCATTTGATACATTTATTTCTAATGTACAATGTTTAAACTAAGACATTTTCAAGTCCTTCTGTGCCTGCTAAATAGAGTTCTGAAGTATTTCAAAATTGAGGATGTTCAAAGCCATTTTCAGTTTATAAGAATTCAACAATAAGACAGTTCTGTAGAATTTTGCAAAGACCAGATATATATACTACTGCTGCCACAATTTGTCAGCACAAATGAAGAGAAACTTCGTCTGACAAAATATTTCATCAATCTCTTTTATTGCTCAACCTAGCTTTCAAGAAACTTGCTTTGGAACAATAAATACTTGCTGCTATTTTACCACAAAACTAGGAGGACACTTTGGCTTTCAAAGAAAAATAAAGCATTGTTTCAAGGCTTTGAAAATCCTTCTGTACCATACCTGATGCCCATGGTACTCACAAACCACACACAAAAACCCTACCTTATCATGTTTTGTTTTAGACGACTCTTTGTCTTTCTTCTTAATTTCTGTTATGTATTCCATAAATAAAGCCTCTCTGTCTTTCATCTTCTCAATGGCTTTGAAGATTTCATGTTTTCCATGTTTTGCAGCAAAATCACTAAATGTCGTCCTGAACAAAAATATCAGAAATGAAAATCATGCAGTCATTTTATTCATCAATTGAAGAGAACAGCCTCCCCGCAGAGCTACGTACTATTAACTCTCTGGGAGTGTTTAAAAAGAACGTACAAAAGACATTTTACTTCACTGGGCTCTAGCATGGCAATCATATAAACCAGTCTTGGTTTTTATTTTTTGTATTTTACTGATGATTTTACCGTGTTGAAATAAAGTATTTATCTATCTATCTATCTATCTATCTAGATGATTAATAAAAATTGGCTAAGTGACCTCTCTGATAATTTCAACTTTTCTCAAACAAAATCTAAAAGGTCCTCTTTGACAATTTCAACTTTTTTCAAACAAAATCTAAAAGGTATCACTGGTCTTCCCTAACAAGTGAAAGAAACATTTTAAAAAACCATTTAATAGGCCATTTTCATTGTTGTCCCTTCAATTTCTTTGCAGTGTTCTCAAAATGCAAATGCTGTTGGTGTTTCAGCAATGACAGGTTATAACAAGTTACTTTTGTTGAACAAATTTCATAGTCTTATAATGAGGGTTCATTGTTGGAAGTAGACACTTACCAATGGATTTGGCAAGCGTCTACTTCAAAATTGGACCATCCACTTTTATAATCTCTAGCCCCAGTTGAAGGGTTCCCTGTGAAAATGACCTATTTTTTAAGTGACTTTTTGATGAACGTCCAGAAATTAAAAGGTAAAGGTAAAGCTCTGTATTTAACGTCGAAAGTTCCTTTAGCTACAAGCAATGCTATAAGCTAGTCTCCCAGGATTTTTTTAGCATAGGAAATTAGTTGATATCATTTTATACCATCACAAAAAACAAACAAACAAACAAAAATCAAAAATATCACTTAGGCCATTTTCACAGCCAAGAGGGATCCCTTCAATTGTTCAAAAGTGGGCTAGCACTAATATACTTTCAAACACTGCACTAAAGAACAAAGCATTCATTGGCCATTGACTAACTTTTGCCAGTCTTTCAATAAAAAAGGTTTTTAAATCTAATTTTAACATACTTTGGAGTTACTTTTGCCATCTTGAGAAGCTCCTTAAAGTTATCTTTCTTCTCTTTCAACTTGTTCTTCCTTTCTTGCCGTTCCTCTTCAGCTCTTGTCCTCACAAACTTTTCAAAGCATTGTTTTCGCTCTTTTGGAGCCAGTAGTAAAAATCTGGGGTCAAAAACTATTTTTGGTAGTTCCTTTTCCCAGGTAGAGAAAGCAGAAACACCTCGTTCCAGCATCATTTCTCGGAATTGCTTCATCCGTTCATCAAGTGGTAACATTTGTCTTTTGTGTACTGCTTGTGATTCTTTTTCTGTCTTGGATGGTTGTGGTTTGGTTGTGATTTCCTTGACAAGTTCAAATGATTTGTCTTCCTCAGTTTGTTCAGTCTCTATTGCAATTGGATCTTCATGTGGACTTTCAACTCTAGAAGATGCATGTAACAAATAATTGACTAGATGAGAAACTGCAATGATGGCATTTTAAGTAGATGGAAAAACAATGGCAGGTGATCAATGAATTATACTGTAGATGTATGTTTATGGAAAAGCAAAGATAAGTGGTTGGTAAGGTGTCAATAAGTGGTTGGTAAGGTGTCACAGTAAGTGGTTGGTAAGGTGTCAGTAAGTGGTTGGTAAGGTGTCAGCAAGTGGTTGGTAAGGTGTCAGTAAGTAGTTGGTAAGGTGTCAGCAAGTGGTTGGTAAGGTGTCAGTAAGTGGTTGGTAAGGTGTCAGTAAGTAGTTGGTAAGGTGTCAGCAAGTGGTTGGTAAGGTGTCAGTAAGTGGTTGGTAAGGTGTCAGTAAGTGGATGGTAAGGTGTCACAGTAAGTGGTTGGTAAGGTGTCAGTAAGTGGTTGGTAAGGTCAGTAAGTGGTTGGTAAGGTGTCAGTAAGTGGTTGGTAAGGTGTCAGTAAGTGGTTGGTAAGGTGTCAGTAAGTGGTTGGTAAGGTGTCAGTAAGTGGTTGGTAAGATAATGGTAAGTGGTTGGTAAGATAATGGTAAGTGGTTGGTAAGACGTCAATAAGTGGTTGGTAAGGTGTCAGTAAGTGGTTGGTAAGGTGTCAGTAAGTGGTTGGTAATGTGTCAGTAAGTGGTTGCTAAGGTAATAGTAAGTGGTTGGTAAGGTGTCGGTACATGATTGGTAAGATAATAGTAAGTGGTTGGTATGGTAATGGAAAGTGGTTGGTAAGGTGCTTGGTTTATTGGATAGTGGTAAGTGGTCAGTAAGATAATAGTTGTTGATAAGCTAATGGTATGTGGTTGATAAGTGGTTACCAGACTTTATTATGGGCCTTGGTGCTCGAAGGTGGGTTAGTGCTAACCCAGAGTTAAAACGAAAGGTTTTCTTTAGACTTAACTCTGGGTTCGAACTAATCTGTCTTTGAGCATTGGGGCCATGGTGTTGTTTATTCACTTGATCAAAATTAAAAATTATTAGATTTTCAGAGTAAAATCCATTTACAAGTGACAGTTAACCAATACCTTGCTTTTTTTGGTGCAGGTTCATCATCTTTGTCATCGTCACTGGTAGATTGGCTTTTCCCTTCAAAAATGAAATGAAAAATGAGAAATGAAAAATGATGAGGATTTATCAAGGTTTTTAACAGACGGCAACCAGGGGCCCATTTCTTGAAAGGCCCAATAACCTTATAGGTGCACTGATTCATGGGCAAAATTAAGGGAGTGTGCCAACACGTAAACTTGACCATAAAATCATAAATGTGAAATCTAACATGTAAACCACTGGTGGCTGTGTAATTATATTACTCATTTGTAAGGTACTAGCACATATCATTAATTAAGTGAAGTGAAGTGAAATTAATATGCGCTTTGAGAAACACCCATAAACTTAATCAAGTAAGTTAACGGGCCCGTAAAGTTATTGGGTCTTACAAGAAACAAACCCTAGGCTACAATACCATATTATAAGATCAATGAACTATTAGAAAATTATTATTAAAAATAGGTTCACTTGATATTTTGAAAGCACCTCGGCATGGTCCGACATATCTACAACCAGCTAATTTGTCTAGTTTCTTGCCCTTAGGTTACAAAAAGTGGTAGATCAAATACTGTGTATTCTTACATTTTATGGTGTATACTTACTTTCTTGTTTGTTTGGAGGACCACTTTGAAGCATTTCATCTAACTTTTCATTATCCTTCAATTCATCTGGTCTCTCCCATATTGAAAGCCTTGTAGTTGGATTAAAGAAGAAAGCTTTTCCAGTTCCTGTCCAAACTACACACCAGGTAGTTCCAGGTACTAGTTGACTGGCTACTGGTTTACCTGCAATGTCATCGTCTTTACTATCTGTACTGGTGTCACCCCCTTTGTCTCCTGGTTTATCTCCACTGACTGGCTTCATTTCAACATCTTTGTTACCCACCTGCCCTACTGCCCCTCTTGGCCCTGGAAATCCACCAGGTAATAATTGTGGTGGCTGCATACCTTGTAGCGGTGGTGGGGGTTGGTCCATCTCTTTAGGTCTTTCCCAAACAGATTGCATTGTTCTGGAGTTATAGTAATACACTTTACCATCTGGTGTTCTATGTTCAGACCATTCGCTTGGGGGTGGTACTCCAACACCAAGTATGCTTGGAGGTGGCATTCCTGGCATCTGCATTCTAGGTGGCATTCCTTGTAATAGTCCTGGGGGAGGCATGTTCATGTTAGGAGGGGGTAGATTTGGAGGTCTCATTCCTTGACTACAAAAAGGAAAATATAAAATTTATAATTAAAATTATGATATTTCTTTATTTTGCTTCAATGTTTCAATCCTTTAAGAAAATAAAATTATTTTTAGAATATTTCTATTGACTCTCACTTACTTCATAATATGACGTAAATTTTGAAAAGCCTGTCCTAGTATACCAGGTCGCTGCAATTGCGAGAGTAGAGGTCTTATCTGCTGTTGTAGAAGGCTTGGGATTTGTTTCTGCTGTCCTGGAAATTGTTGTCCTTGTTGCATACCATGCTTATGATGACCAGGGTGTCCAGGGCGTGGTTGCTGGTGCTGTCCCTGTTGATTTTGATGATGTTGCTGTTGTTGGATAGGTTGCTGGATACCAATGTTTGGTTGCGGCTGTTGCATTGGGTTCTGATGTTGTCCTGGTGGTGGTCCAGGCTGTTGACCAGGTTGCTGCTGCTGCTGTTGTCCCATAAGTGGATGTCCAGGTTGCTGTTGCGGTCCTGGCTGTGGTTGAAGATGTGAACCAGGTTGTTGTTGTAACTGAGGTTGCTGTTGCTGTTGTTGAACAGGTCCAAAGTTCTGGCCAGGTTGCTGCTGTTGTCCAGCATGCTGTGGTGGATGTGGATGTTGTCCAGGTTGTTGGGGTAGTGTTTGTTGGTGTTGTCCTTGTTGCTGAGGTACTGGTTGATGGCCAGGAAGTGGCTGTTGTAACGATTGTTGTTGTGGAGGTTGTCCAGGTTGTTGCATTGGTTGTCCAGGTTGCATTGGTTGTCCAGGTTGTTGCATTGGTTGTCCAGGCTGTTGAGGTGGTTGTCCAGGTTGTTGAGGTGGTTGTCCAGGTTGTTGAGGTGGTTGCCCGGGTTGTTGAGGTGGTTGCCCAGGTTGATGAGCTGGTTGTCCAGGTTGTTGTCCAGGTTGCAGTGACTGTCCTGGTTGAAGTGGCTGTCCAGGTTGTAGTGGCTGTCCAGGTTGTAGTGACTGACCTGGTTGTAATGGTTGTCCAGGCTGTTGTTGTCCAGGCTGCTGTAATGGTTGACCAGGTTGTTGTAATGCCTGTCCAGGATGTTGAGGTGGATGTCCAGGTTGTGGTAGAGGAAGACCAGGTTGGGGTGCTGTTTGACCAGGTGGTGGTGTGGGCTGGCCTGGTTGTTGTTGTGAAGGCTGCCCAGATTGCTGTCCTACATTTTGCTGAAGTTGAGGTGGTGGTTGTCCATGCTGTTGACCAAGTTGCATTTGAGGAAGTTGTTGACCTGGGTGCTGTTGGTGAAGTGTCTGAAACTGTTGTCCAGGTTGTTGAAGCTGTTGCTGTCCAGGCTGTGCTTGTTGTTCTTGTTGCAGTGGTGTTGGAAGCTTTTGTTCAGGACCAGGGTGCTGCTGCTGATCTGACGGTGGTTGTAATACATTTTTATTTTCAATACTTGGTTTATTGTCTGCTTGCATTTGCTGTGTCTGATTAGTTGGTGGTGATACTAGGTTTGAAGGCTTTTCCCATGAAGACTCTCTGGTTCTTGCATTATAATAATAAGTCTTTCCTTCAGAAGTCTTATTCTCTAACCAAATATCTCCATTACTATCAACCATTGGAGGTTGTTGCTGTACCCCTGACTGGTTTGAAGGATTTGCCAACAATGAAGGATGGGGAACCTGAACAAATAGAAAAATGAGTTGATACAGGGGTTTCATTATCTTTTTGAATAAGGGTCTGAGTGATTGAAGTAGGCGTCTGTGTCCCAAACGGGGCCGTGAGACCCCGTTGTGCTAGGGAGTCTGTAAGACACAAAATAACCGGCGGTAAGAGGTAAAATAGGTGGCGCTATACCACTGGTAGCCGCCTATTATTGAAACCCCTGTAATAGCAGAATTTCATAGGAACTGAATGGAATAACATTTGTGAGATAAAAGATATTTTATTTCTTTTTCTTATGATTTTGACCATAACAGCTGCCCTGAATTCCACTTTATTCATTTCCCAAGATACAGTTGAGTGAGCCCTGTACTATTCAAAGCCTAAGTTTCAGTGCATAATACTGAGTATTGATAATGATGATTCAATAATAAAGAAACTTTAGTTTAATACTAATACCCCTTGTATTAGGAACTAACGGCGGAATGGGAACAGAATGCCAACGTTTCCTGAAAGAACTAGCTGTGAAAATTGCAACGAAAAATGACGAGCCCTACGCAACAACTATGAAGTGGCTGAGAACCTTGATTTCTTTTGAAATTGTCAAATCAGTACATTTAAGCATCAGAGGATCAAGGTCACCTTTTAGAAGAGACAATGACTTTATCGATGACTGCACATTGAATTTTAGGAATATATTTTGCTAGGTAGCCCACTTTTTCAGCCTTTTATAATTATTTTAGATATTTGATAGTTTTTAGATTTTAGATTTATTTAATATATTCCAGTACTTTCAAGAACATAAAACTGAAATTTGTAAATATGTAAATCAATATTGTGACGTATGACCGTGTATATATATATTTTAGATTGTTATTATTATTATTATTATTATTATTATTATTATGTTTAATACTAATATTATACATTATTATATGGCTAGATAATTTCCTGAATTCTGATTGGCTAAGGCATGGTCTGTATTTTGCCATATCAGGACCGCTGTACCGGATGGAAAAAAAGTTTGTGTTTGGCAATTGTTTTAGCAGGACTTCTCAAAGCCATATAATAAATAAGTTATTAACCTCGTTTGCTCGGTCTGAATGGGAAAATATCAGACCTCGGTCTTTTTGTACAGACCTTGCTGAGCTCGGTCTGTACTGACAAGACCTCGGTCTGATATTTTCCCATACAGACCTCACGCTCGGTTAATAACCCTTTAGTACATGTTTTACATAACAGTATAAAAATAGCTAGTGGGTCCAAGTGGAATTTATTCAACTTTATCTTAGAAAATGACTACTGTGGGCAGAGGTCTATCTAGTTCATACGTATATGAAATTATAGATGTACACACCCAATTTATGATGTCACTTCCAATTGAGTTGTTAAACAACTCCAAAGGGTTCTGAAGCAGCTACAGTTTATGAAATTTGGCAATGCTTTTTGATGGGCAAGAAGATTTTCTCATCCATCACAGAAAAGCATGCTAGTTAAACAAAATTATTTACCATAAAGTTATTATATTTTAGTGACAACATAATTTAGCAAATTTTAGTGAGTTCATCAAAAATGGCTAAATTATGTACTAGTATTCTTTGGCATTCTTGGCCAATTATAGTCAAAATTGTTATTTCTCCCAGAAATTGTCACTAAATCTTCTACTACAGAAATTACTAATTGGCTAAACTATTACCTGCATGCCTGGCATAGATGGGTTCCTAATATTTGCCATCATCATTGCTCTGGGATCAAATGGTGCATTAAAGTTCCCAGGTGGTTGACCCATTAGAGAGGTTGGCACACCAGCTCTTGGTACTCCTGTACCTCTACCAGCATTAGCAGGCATACCAGGCTGCGACACTTGTGGCGGTACTCCTGGCCTCATATCTACAAATAGACAAATAAAATATGTTTTGAGTGCAAAATCCAAAGGAAAAACATTGAAACAACCTTAATTGGTTTAATGGCTTTGATTCACACAGAGGACACTATAAACCAATCAACTTTCAAGTTTATTTTCTTGCAGGAAACGAGGCTACCAATGGCTGTGACTAGAGGGCTGTTTCAGCTTTTAGATCCATAAAAGACTACAAAACATACCTCAGAACTTAAATAAGAAACATTAACACAAAGTCACACTCACCTTTGGATCTGATTAATCAGTTTTCTGTCTCTTTTTAGCTTCTTTCTTTGCGATCAAACTAAACAACAAACATGCTTCACAGCCGCCATATTGTAAGACCATCAACCTTTGCGATAATAAGGTTGACACACGGATCCCGGATGTACGGATTGGGTTTCCTGTGGTTTCCTGTGCCAAACGAGCAGTTATCCAGGGCCCGGTTGCACGAAGGATGGATAAAGTTATCTGGTTATCCACCGGATAAGACTTATCCACTGTATAGATTTTGTATAGATTTTATCCGCTGGATAAGGATTTATCCGCTGGATAGCGCTATTCACCCTTCGTACAACCGGACCCTGTTATTCAAATTTTGGTAAGTTTTTAAAATTCGTTTAGATAACTTAACTTAGATTTTTATCAATGTATACATTTGTTATGTCATTGTAGAGATGTATTAGGTGGATATTGTAGAGACAGTATTTTAGAGAGGTGGTTTAATATTGTAGTGAGGCAAGAGAGCATAAATATTTTGACGCTCTCTTGAGTGAGATGAGAGAGGTCAGGTCATTGTACAGAGGTGGTCGTATAATTTACAGGTAGAGGTGGTCATTGTACAGAGGTGATCATTATAGAGAGGTGGTCATTGTACAGAGGTGGTCATTGTACAGAGGTGGTCATTATACAGAGGTGGTCATTGTACAGAGGTGGTCATTGTACAGAGGTGGTCATTGTACAGAGGTGGTCATTGTAAAGAGGTGGTCATTGTACAGAGGTGGTCATTGTACAGAGGTGGTCATTATAGAGAGGTGGTCATTATAGAGATCTGCAGATCTAGAGGTGGTCATTGTAGAGAGATGGTCATTTTAGTGAGATTAAGTAGTAATGAGAACCTAATTTTTTATTGATTTTTTTTTTTGGGGGGGGGGGGGGGTGACCATTTACACATAAATACTTTTGAGAATTTGTGTATTGATGTGGCTAAATGAAATTTAGGCAAAGTAAAAGAGGTGGACCATGGTTGTGGTGCCATGGTTACCTCCTTGCTGTCTGCCACAGCCTTGTCAGGCACCTCCCTCCAAACTCAATGGCAGTCAAATGTGACAATTAGATGCAAATGAACACATTATTTTCATTTTTTCTATAACCTTATAACCAGCTAGATCCATTTTTAATATTACTTTATATATGTATTATATTTTTGATAGTATAATTTATATTAATTGTACAACTTAATCTACATTTAATTAACTTAGTTGAACTATTATGGTTAAAATTGCTTAAAAATATAACCACATACATGCATCAGTTATAATTTTACTTTGGTGCGGTAGACCTATAATTTGTATAGCAAGAATAGAGTCGTTATGTACCCATTAATCGAGGTCTCTGTAAAAATAGAAACTTAATTGGATGGCAAAAATACTCCTTTTCTTGTATTAGAATTTCTAACATTTTTATACACTCACTGTGATGTTATAGACTTTTTGAAAAATTGGAGAAGTGAGTGACTGAAAGGGGTGGAGAATTAGAAGAAGCAAGGGAATTGGGAGGGAAGGGAAGGAAAAGAAGAGAAGAGATGGTTTTAACTAGATACCAATATATGAAGTTAAAAATTATTAATACCATATTATAATAATATTTCATTATCATTTTAGGAAAAAACTAGATCAATAGTAACTCTCTATTTGATAGGAAACCAAAATAGAAGGAACCAAGTAAGATATCATAAAAATGCAAAAATTAGATTAAAAAGAATTATAAAAAAGAGAGAAATAAAAAAGCCGCCACATCATCAAGGTGACATACCACAATGTAGTGATATGACCTTTGTAAGTGCATGTTCAAACAAATGTATGCTGTTGACAGGTTGCACAGCACAATAATTATTGACATGGTGGCACATAGTCCAGATGCTGGGCCCTCCTTCATTGCTCCTTTTTTTCATTTGGGCTTCCTGTGTCACAGGAAGCCAAAATGAAAAGGAGGTCAAGTGGCAAAGGAGGGCCCAGCATCTGCACTAGGTGGCACAGGGCAGATAATCTTGCATCACATAGAAAATGTGATGCAATCGTGTACCAATGTGGATAATTTTGATATAATAATGTGGCTTTTTTTACAAATTATGCATCATGTTTATATTAAATATTCATGCATCAAGCACCTAATTTTGGGGTAAGCAAGTGTTCTTTGCCACCCTTAAATTAGTTAACAGTCAAAATATACTTAATTATAAGGCATCTCTGCAACCTGATAATTGAAATCAAACAAGTTTGAACTCATAGAACAGAATTATGTATCAGTATCAAGATGTATACTGTGTCATGTTAGGGGAATATTGTCAATATTAGCACAGTTGCCCGTCTCTTGTGTTCCTGTGACTGTCACTTAACACTTCCAACTTACCAAATATACCAATCAGAATTGAAAATACTGACTTGTACTAATTTGCTATTGTCTAATTATTACAAGAACATTTTTGTTGACTTTCAACATTATGACCTGCTCTTAGGACATTGCCATTTGCTCCTATCAATATTCCTTGTTTTGCTGCATTCTCAGCTATATGGTTGTTCAAAAGTCTTGCCAGTAGAAAAAATGCATCTTTGACATTTCTGGATCCTCTTGCACTTGTTTCAATGAACGGCATGTCATGTGATAAAGCCCATTCTCTCCCAGTTTCCTCAGATACTTCTCGATCTGAATCCAAGTCAATTTTATTTCCAACAAGCATGGTGATAACGCCTTCAGCAGCATGGGTTTCAACCTCTATAAGCCATTTATGAAGATTGTTATAAGTCTCTCTTTTGGTAATGTCATATACTATCATGACGCCATGTGCTCCTCTGTAGTATGATGATGTTATTGTTCTGAACCTTTCTTGGCCAGCTGGAAAAAAACCCCGAAAGTTGTAAGAACAATAATAAAGATAAAGGGTAATGATGTGGCTGATCCTAAATGTGATGATGATGATGATGATGATGGTGATGATGATGATGATGATGACTGTTGGGGAAGAGACAGATGTCTTGAGTGAATAAATTTAATTTCTCTATCTGTTTGTTATGAAGTACATTGTGGTGGTGACAGATAATAATGAGTACATCAACATCCGCAAATATGTCAATATTTTTATTAGTAATCGGATTATTGCGTGTAATATTTCACTTACTAACAGCAAGGGTTCTAGTGCACTCCTTATTAGCGTAGAGATTTTCATAAGTTGGAAACCACGACAAAATAATTGGACATGTAATTTCATACAAAACGGAAAGCCACTTAAGTGCAACTGTGAAATGGTTTCCTAAAGTACAAATCTTTCTAATTAAATTAGTTCTAACGTTCTTGTACACGGTGATTTTAACTTTAACGTCAACTTTCGCATGCCATTTTTGACAACAAATCACAAGAGATGACAAACAATTCCGTTCTGTCAGGAACCATAAAAAATTGTGCTGTTCTTTTGCCGATGTTTTGGTTTGAACGCGATTAAAATCGGTAATCGAACACCGGTTATGAGATGTGATCGTTTGACAATAAACACGCAAAATATCAGTGCTTAGAAAACTTGTGTATGTTTACAAATGACAATAAATTGTATTGTTTCAGTTTGCTCATTTAATAACCGAGTACCAAGAATTAAAGCAATATTATTCTTAACGTTGGCCATTCTTTAATATAACCTTACAGAACTAGAGTCAAAGGTTTTGCGACTTGATCAGTTGGATGGCAATCACCACGCAGCTAGATTCCCACATTACATGTGATCGTTTCTCAACAATTTTTAGTGATTGCACGTTCATATGATAAACAATTTCAGCTTTTTCTAATTAAGGTCAGTGAATTTCACTTTACCTGTATCCCAGATCTGTAGCTTGATCACCTTGCCATCTAGTCGTATAGTTTTTATTTTAAAGTCTACACCGATCGTACTCAAATAGCTTTCGCGGTGAGAGTCATCAACGAAGCGAAGCAACAGACAAGACTTGCCAACACCTGAATCTCCGATCAACAAGATCTTAAACAAGTAGTCGTACTGAACTTCGAGGGTTATCTCCTTGGATTCGTCCTCCATGGCTAAACGTTAAGCCTTTAAAGCCTCGCGAATATTTTTGACATCCAAGAGCAGCCTAGAGAACGTGCGTTCGGCACTTGATGAAGTTGTCAGTATGTGTGCGGGGGACGGGCTGGCATTATTTTATGTAAATTTTTCTAATGTAACATGTAATTGAAAAGGAATTGAACCTAAGTGTTCATTTGGGTGTAAAAGATCAATGTCGATTGTTTTGAATCGAAGTAATTTTCTCGACATGTTCTTTTACTTCCTTTCTGTAGTGATTTACGTATCGTTTTTTGGCACCTTTTCTTATCCGTTTCTCATTTTCTTTCTCCCTTTCGTTTAGCCATCCACTTTCTGTTCTTTTTTTATAGCATGTATTCATTTCCTCTCCCATTCAGTTTCAATCAATCAGTAATTCGTTTATTAATTTTTTGGCTTTCATCTGTTTTAAGCTCCAGAATAATAAAATGCATTTAAAAGAACAGAAAAACTCGTTTCCGGTTTGTCACATATGATATAATTGTTTTTGTTCTTCTTTTTTTTTTTTTTTTTTGACTTTAAGACGTTAACAGTCAACAAACTTATTGGTCCACTGTTATGAAGGATTAAATCATTTCCTACTAGTACAACAAGGTATTAATGGAAATATTATATACATTTGGCAGACTTCCTCACAATCTCGTTTTGATCGGTCACGCTACGCTTCCACTCGTTTACTGGCCAGCTGATAACCTCCAACTTTTTTGTTTGCCTTTTTTCTTTCTTTGCTCTCTCCCCTTCTTTACCATATTTAACGTTACCATGCCAACTGTACCGATGCCGCAAATATGCTTCCGTACAATCAGGCTTCTGATTATATCGTATCTTTTCATTACATAGAAATAAGTTTAATATTCATCAGATCAGGATGCTAGGGGACCACCAGTAGCTTATCTCAGTTATGTTTAGCTTGTTTGCCTTTTTTTAATCTTTTATTTTTTACAGAGTGCAATTAACAATATCTCCATGAAATACAAATTTATAAGTAGTACAAAATAGTGCTAATTAAACAATAGAAAATAGAATTTGCATAAAATTGCACAATTTAGTATTACAAATATTTCACGAATATACTGTTTACATTCTACTCATTTTAAAACAAATTTGAGGATTTTTTTAGCTATTTGCTAACATCTGGAAAAATTTTTCCAACAGAAAAATATGTGATCCAAGTCATCAATTGAAAGCCTGTGAAGATCTTTGGGCTGAAGTTCACCTGCGTAATGATGGCCATGGTGATGTCCAAAGAGGAAGGGGGGTAGGAAAGGGAAATATTTGAAAACAAATATACACTATACATTTATTAGTTTTGTGTTGAGTTTGGTTGTCTCTGATTGATTACACCATCTTCAATGTTTTATTAGTTTTATTACCAATGATATTATCTCTTTGAACTATGAAACATATTGTTAATAAACTGATTTGTGCATGAGGATCTAGTTGCACAAAGTGAGAGACAGTTCTATTTGATGGATCAACAAATTTATCTACTGGATGGATAAGGACTCAAGTCTCATTAGTGTCATGCAACCACCCTTAGCTTTGTGCAACTGGAGTAAAGTATAAAACTGAGGTATTATTATATCACACTTTGCACGCAATCAGTATATGATTACCCACTTCATGTAGTATAAAGCAATAAATAAAATAAATGCTCAGGCACACAATGCGACTTTTCCTGCAACTGTTTCTAAAAAGTACATGTTAACACAGACTTGCACCATCTTTTCCCCGTAACATTTAAGCAGAACAGTTGAAGGGTTCTCTGTGAAAACAGCCTAAGTGACTTTTTGATGGTTGTCCAGACATTGTTTTGTCAGGATAGGAAGTTAATTAATATTGATATCATTTTATACCATTGAAAAAAATCATCAGGAAAGTCACTTAGGTCATTTTCATAGGGAGGCCTTCAGTTGCAGAAGAATTATTGAGTTCTACTTTAATTTGCAACTTTCTGCTCAACTGCTGCAGGGTTTGTAGCATGATTAACAGATGGAACACACCGCTTGACCAATGTCAGTAATCAAGCCGTGCCATCTGATAATCATAAGGCTACAGTGGTGGACACATGGTGCAATAATTTATTTATTGGGAAAGTGAAAATGAGTAGAATTTTAATATTCACTTTTTCATAATCTGTATATTCCAAATCACTTTTCAGTGATACAGGGAAAGAAAAATTGGCGCAACTGCTGTTGCATTACTGTGGTTTTCAATATTCTGCAAACTCTGACTTTTTAAATGTCAACCACTAATTTGCATTCTTGCTTCTGTCAATCAAAAGTAAAAATCACTAATTTATATAAAGATGGGGAGAAGCAAATATTAACCAATTCCAATGGACTGTTTGAAGGACCGAGTTCACAGAATATCGAAAAGCCCAGTAAGGAATGTTGCAAGAAAGGTAGCCTTGTGTGTCCAGGTCCTAAAAAGCAAATATTTAAGTTTCACAATGTTTAGCGTTAATTATTGAAACCACTTTTAATATGTTGAGACATGCAATTCAGACTGTATATTGTACCTACATTTCTAATCTGTACATTCAACAGCAACATACACTGCATCATTTAGTCCACTCAAGTATTATTAGTTTACCTTGCAAGCAGTGATTTTTCTCTCATAAGAGAAGAAAACCACTAGTGTCTGCATGCATGCACGCACGATAAGTATATATAATTATAGGTTATCTCATCACAGCAAACTTTGTTCTATTTACAATAAACCAGTACAGTAGGATTGTTGCAACCAGTTTAGATCAAATGACTTTGAGAACAGGCTGGTATTTTATAGATTTTTTTCATCCACAAAATCTGCTGTGGTACTAGCAGTACATTTCTACAAGTGATCATATTTTATAAAATTGATTCTACAATGACTTAATTGATATTGATGTTAATTTGCACATACCCTACTGGCAAAGACCAGCTCTGTATCTAAATATATTTGTCCAAATAGAAGACAGGTATGGCATTGAATATTCCTAAGAGGCTAATTGAAACAAACTTTCTCATTTGGGATGACATGGCTAAGTGACCCCAACACCCCTAATAGGATACTTTGGCCGCTCCCCTGGAAGTATATAATATATTATAGACACCTCTGCTAGCTGGCCATGGGCTATCAAAATCAACTATAATTTTGCATTTTTTTACTACAATAAACACTAGTATATAAAGGTGTAAAATTTGTCACTAACACAGGATTGATGACTGTGATTTGGGTAACATAAATTCGATAAAATAGTAATAGATAGTAATAATAATAATAATAATAATAGACATAGAGTATAATGCGCTATAGAAGAACGAACTATTATTATTATTATTATTAGATATTAGATGAAATATTGATACTGCATGCTTGAATTTTAAAAAGGGTTAATATTTGTAATAAATACACAAGATGATGTGAATGATGTGAACTGCTTTCCTTACAAGAAATTATCTCGCATATACTCCCTCTCTGTCTCTCTCTCCCCCCATCTCTCTTCAGAATTAATATATCATAATTTATATATTACATATTCACACATAAAGCAATTTCATGCAAAATTGGCCTTTGAGCTGAAAAACCAGATGCCCAGCCTTGAGGCCCATTAAAGTATTGCATGCCCCTTCATTATAACTGTATGGTAATTGTGAACAATCTGCACGGTCCGTACGGTAAGTGGTCCGTAACTCGGATCGTCGACCACTTACCATTACCTTACCGTTACCTTACCATTACCTTGCCGTTACCTTACCGACCACTTACCATTACCTTACCGACCACTTACCGACCAGACCACTTACCGTACGGACATGCAGATTGTTCATGATTACCTAACTGTATTCCCACAACGTGAAATCCTAACATTCATTTTTGAGAGTCCCCTATTCACACATGTGGTATTCACTAATTATCAGCAACCTACTAAATACACTTACGTTTATTATGTACCTGTGTGATATCCTGCAAGTAGAGATTTATTAAAACCTAGCTGCTTGCAGGGTATGAGTGCATGATTGCTACCTCGGGTGGTTACGTATTGCCACCTGTATCATTAAAATGATGTGCATTCTTGACCTCCAAGATAGAGAAAGGAAGGAACGAGAAGAAGAAAAAGAATGAGAAGAACTAAAACTCCTGGATCAACAATGCACATCATTATGCTGATTAATATTATTATTGTATTTTTTAATTGGTAATAACCCTCCCATCTCCTTTGAGCCCTCTAGTTATATCCAACCCACATCAACCAGTCTTTGGAATTAAAACCAATTTGAAATACTAAAATGTGTTGTCTCTTCTTGATTTGTCTTTGAAGCATTGTCAAGTATATTTAGAGCAGTAATGATATGATATTAAATATTCCTGCTGATGATCATCCATGCTGAGAATGGAGTGTATCTTCATCACTGTCGTGTTCCATTGTATTGCCTAGATGGATCAAATAAAGGAATAAATTTACATTGTTGATAATTTGTTTATTCCGGAAAAGCATCTTTTTAATGGTTTATTAAACACAAAGTCAAGCATGCATGGTTGCAGATTTAAAGCAGTTTTTGAATGAGTGTGAAATGGTCCAAGTCACACCATGATGGTTATGTTTTAGTCATAAAAAATCGAGGAACAGTTATTCAAAAGGCTGAGTATACGTAGTGAGCCAATAACAAGATGCAAGTTTGATGCAAATAACAAGCAGAATTGAGTTTAAAATTTGACTGGAATTTGTTAATTTCTTTAGAACATGCAAGGTTTATGCCATGTAAGTTGATAATGCATTTTTAAATAAAATCATTCTGACCATGGTTTTTAATAGAATTGATCTGCATCAATGAGATGTCAGTAAGAGATTGGTAAGTTGTTAGGAAGTGGTTGGTAAAGTGTCAGGAATTGGTTGTTAAGGTGCCAGGAAGTGGTTGGTACTTAAGGTGTGAGGAAGTAGTTGGTAAGATGGCAAGAAGTGGTTGGTAAGGTATCAGGAAGTGGTTGGTAAGATGTCAGGAAGTGGTTGGTAAGAAATTTGGAAATGGTTGCTAGGAACTGGGTACTTGGTGTTAGGAAGTAGTTTGTGAGTTGCCAGTAGGAAGTTCGTGAAGCACAGAATGCATTGCATGCTATCAGTTCAAAATCATATTTAATTGGTATGCAATTTTTTATGGGAATGTCACAGAAAGACAGAATTAGTTTATCCTGAGAAACAGGTTATGGCTTTAGCATATTGCATGAGACTGGTCTGTAGTTCACCTTTGAGCATCACACAACATGTTTGTTTACCAGTTCATGTTATATCTATTTACCATTTAATAAGGTGGGGGTGCGCTGGGTGTCTTTGGATACACAGCATTTCTGGTCAAAGTAAGAAATTCAAGTGAGTACAGTTAAGATGCACATAAGGATCAAAGATGACGTAAAAAAGGAAATAAAGAAATGAAATAACAGAGGAGTGAATGAATGGAGGGGCTACAGATTGTAACCTCTTGTTATTCATTATCAGATTTTATGTTTATGGTTAATAATCACACGGAAATTATGGTTATTCACACGGAATTAGGTTGATAAAGAAATCTTAACATGATTTTTGAAACTTTGACAGTGCAAAACGGAGATTAACCTTAGGAAGATACTTTGTGCATTTAATACAATTCAGTGCCTATTCAGTAATTTGATGATTTTCAGTTAAGTTCAATCAGGTTAATGCTCAGTTGGTGAATCATCAAACTATCAAAGTTTAAAGGTGTTTAGTACACTTTGCTGTGTTTTGTGCAAATGATGAGTGAGAAAAATGGGTGACTTTCATTTAAATGAAATATATCATGACATCAACAAATAACACTATGAAGGCAACATATAAGCTTTGTAATAACTTCAGTCTACTAGTCTACACTGAATATAGTCTCTTTCTGCTACACTAAATCATACTATATTGTTAAGGCTATGGAACCAATAAAAATCAACAACAAAACTCTTACAACACAGTATTGTCACAGCTGATTTTACAGTGGTTTTCGTATGAGTGGGAAACTTGCCTCACTGTACCATGACTGTGTCAATACCACAATGTCTATAAAAACATTTGAAATTCCTGCCATAATTAACCGTACTGTACAGTGATGTTGACGTTTTCCCATTCATACAAAATCTGCTCTAATGGTACATATTGAACTGAAGGCCTTGACAAATGATGCATCTTATTCTGCAACACTAGCAATGTGCAACACCATAAAGTACAATGTGCCAACCCCTCCAATGTTGTGCACAATGTTAGAGAGGTCTTGCATGCAACTGTTGCAGGGGTGGACACAGTGCGACTCTTTGTTGCATGCAATGTTCCAGAAAAACTTGCAAAGTTGCATAATTGAGGGCCTCAAGGGCCTATGTGAAAGTAGTGTAATTCTAGCTAACACTATAGCACTAGCTCTTTTCTTTTTTTTCCCTTCTGCTAGGGCTGCCCTACTGCAGCCACTGTGAACTTCATCTTCAGGGAAGGACAAGTAATATTATTACAAACATGGCATGTCATTTGTTGTTGTTTTCATTTCCTGAAGATGGATTTATCATTCCAAATGCTGAGAGATTTAATTTTAATTAGTATTTGCAGAAAACAACAGATGAAACAAAACTGAAGAATAATTTCAATTTTTTCTGAAATGTTTTGGAATTGTTCTGTAATATGCTACGGGAGAGACTACGTAGCATGCAGTTGATGTTATATATATTCAGACATAAAGATATAATACAAAACACATAATACAATGGAATGAAAGACAATAGAAAACAATAGATTTTTTGAATACATTACACCAACCGAGTGCTATATATACTGTAATTCTGTAAGTATGATTCTGTTCTGTATACTGTTCTTCTATTTCTACATTTAATATTATTGTCCTTGTTGTACATACATGTATATACACCTATTCCCAAACACAACCAATAAAACAATATTAGATAAAATGCACCATTGTTTTGGTATCTGTTTTTGAAAATAGTTGTATAAATATCATATCTATCTGCTCTTCCTGCTGTTTTTTCTGCCTTTTCTGTACTTCTTGTTCTTCCTGCCTTTGCCACGCCTGTGAAACCCAGTTCAGTCTCTTATTAATAACTGCCAAAAAGGAACAATATTTAGGTACCGAATTAAGTCCTCCTCAAGTCTGAAGTATAAGTAAATGAGGAATTCTTGTGGAACTTTTGGGGGAGATATCGATGTGCAAGGAATAAAGTTGAGCAACACCTGATTTGCAAACTAAACAACAGCTAAAAAGCTGATACCCGCTTGTGAACAACGTGTCACATCAGGGGCGTATCCAGAATATTTCAAAGGGGGGTCACACTTTCCATTTTCCACCAAAGGGGGGTCACACTTCCAATTTCTCAATCTTTCTCCAGTCAGATTCTTTTATTTCTATCATCTTTTTGTTTTCAAAGGGGGGTCACAGGCACCCTGGGACCCCCCCTTGGATACGCCCCTGCACATGAACCTAAATCAAACTCTAATTCTCATGATCAGGGATATAATTCTTGACTAATAATCAGTTCACTTATTGTGGATGGAAATGTAGTCTATAAAGTACTTCAATCTATATATCGACCCTTCTAAACTAATGTACTTCTGTCCCTCTCAACTATCTGGTTGACATCAAGCTTATATATATGCCCATTTATAGTGTATATTGTATAATTATGTAGCATTCTATGTCTACAGGAATGTACTTACTTTGGGTTAGCCCACAGTTTCTTTTCTTGCCCAACACTAAAAATAAAGACAAAGTACATTTAAATGCTTGTAGTAAAAAAATAAAAATAAAATAAAAAAATAATAATAATAATAATAATAATTTTATTACTCGTGCCCAGGCCTTTAGGCCGGGAACGAGTTATAAACTGCAAATGTTTCTTTTTTTTTTTTTCTTTTTTTCCTCTCGTCGTCCACGAGAATGCGGCATTCTTGCGCAATCGGTGACGTGTTACAACTCCTGATTGGTTAAGAGCGTAAGAAACAATGCCCTTCATTCATCACCTTTGAGCGAGTGCGAACTCTTCGAAGGTCTTCGAAGTGAACGCCAGTCAGGAACTTTAGGAATGCAAGATGGCGGACAGCCCAAAAAATAGCTTTCAGAGACAGGCTTTTCCAGCAGTGAGACAATAGAAAATGGAGCTTTTAACTCGAGGTATTCCTAGACACTTATAAGAGCTTCAGAATGGGCTGTTATTTTGAGCTTGATCTCCAATACTTTGACCAAATATCGAGCTCTCAATGGAGTAGTTGAAAATGAAACTCTCGCGACTCAGAGCAATTCCTTTGAGCTGGAAATCTACGAATTTCTCACCCTACATGTTGCTAAACGAACGCATATAGAGGCAAGTCAATTATATTTTTCATTCAAGCATTCAAGAGATCTTGAGAGGTTTTTATATTGAATTGTAACACCGACATTCTGGCCAGACAATTCCGCATTTATATTTTCATGGAACCAAGGCTCTATTTGACCTGATGCGTTTGGTCACGTAATGGATAAAACATCTGAAACATGAACGAAAAACATATATACACGATTTTTAATTTGTTATTGTGTCAAAAACGTCGTTGTAGAAGTCTTTACAGCAAACAATTGAGATATAAAGTGAAATAAAAAGCTGAATAAACTGGTATATTTTTGCATGTTGGGATAAAGGCAAACACTAAGCTGCTGACAGACAAATTGACTAATCAGATATTCTCTAAAAAGGTCAAAAAAGGTCTTTATTATGTTACGGATATAGAGGCAAGTCAATTATATTTTTCATTCAAGCATTCAAGAGATCTTGAGACATTTTTGTAATGAATTTTAACACAATTCTGGCCAGACAATTTATTTATATATTTTCATGGAATCAAGGTTCTATTTGACCTGATGCGTTTGGTCACGTATTAAATAGATAAAACATCTGAAACATGAACGCCAAAAAAATACACGATTTGTTATTGTGTCAAAAACGTCGTTGTAGAAGTCTTTGCAGCAAAAAATTAAGATATATGAAGAGTACGCACGGGGCCGGTCACTGAAGGGCTCCCGGGGCACGAGTGAACGCACGTGTGCGTCTAGTTTACTTATATAGCGCTATTTTTAAATACATTTTACAGGTTCCATGGAACTTAGAATAATTTATGTAAATGTATGTGATCCTGATCAACACTTCTTTAGGCTTTTTTAATTGTTTTTTCTTCAGAGATCTCTATGTTATTATTACACAAAACTCTCCATTATTTTGGGGATTGCACTTGTCTATAAAACAATATCTATTTGTGAATTATCTGCAGTACTTACGGTTGCCCCATTTCCATCATATCTGCTCCACTGGAAAAAATGAGAAATAATATATGAGAAAAGTATGGAAAAATGGGGAAAGAAAGATAAGAATGAACAAAACAAAAACAAAAATACTATAGAGTAATCACAAAAGTTATGCAAGGAAAATGTTATTTCGTTGTACTGTGCAGGGGCTGATCCAGGGGCGCTCAGATCAGACTGAGGGAGTTCACTTCACATTTATCTTGTTCTTGATATTTTCTTTCTCGATGTAAAAATGTCTTATTTTTAGGATGAGAAATGGGGTTACCGGGCACCCAAGGAACCACCCCTGGATGCACCAGTGCTGTAGCTTCAACATGGTTTGGTACTTCTGTAATGGTTCTGATCACTTACCCATACTCATCAAAATCACTTTCATACGACATGCATCTATAGTGTTTAGCCAGCTTTACACTAAATATGATAGCAGGTATAAAGAAAAACAGACAGAATCCAATCGCCAACCAAAATCCATTCTGCAACAAAGAAAATAAGATAGAAATTAGATCTTCAGGAAACAGACATTATTCCTCTTATGGTCTATTATTTGTACTCCCAGGGGGGGGGGGACTCCGATCGTAAATGGACGGGGATGCTCGTCGTACCTTTTAGGGGTCAAAATCTGCAATCTGGTACCTTTTAGGGTGCTTCAGACTTATTGGACTACCAGAGACATAGCTGGTACCTTTTAGGGACTGTTTTGGGGTAAATAAACTTAGACCTAAAATAAGCATGAAAGGGGCGATTTCGTTGATCTGAATTGAATCTTCAAATCACATCGATAACAAAGTGTTTCATTACTTTAATTCTTTATTATTGACAGTTTTTCAATTGGTACCTTTAAGGGGTAGAAATGAATTGTTGCCACTCCCACTCAGGTACCTTTTAGGGGTCATTTTCAAAATTTCCAACGAGCATCCCCGTCCTCTTTTATATAGGAGGCCCCCCCCCCCCAGGTTTGTACTCCCATGATCTACTAATGATCCACTGCTCCTACATTCCAACACTGCATCCCAACAGCAATATATCCACAACTGTCTCAAGAAAAGACAGCTGACCTTGTTACAAATCCAGGCATCAAGGATTCAAAATCTCACGGAGGTCAGAGATTTTTCATCTCTTTATTGGGGCAATAGCCAGTAGGGTCACTGCTTGGAGAGTTTCCTTGATGTAATATATTCCTCTTCTAGCACTCTATCTTTCATTCATACTTCAAGTTCATGTTACCTTTGCCATATGTGCACACAGGGAAATTAATGTACATTTTTGTAATATTATACCTTCCATTTGGACAATGAGTATGGAAGATAATAAGATACTTACAAATGGATATAGGAAGTCATTACAAGCCAACACTACTACTGCATCAAAGACATTAGTGAGGGGCTTACATCTACCAAGCTTATTGTTCACCTGTTAAAAAAATAACAATTATTTTAAGTAACAGAATATAATATGGCTAAATGAAATTTAGACAAAGTTAAAATTGAGGCAGTCTCTTGCTTGCATGTACAATGTGCCAGTAAGTCAACAGGGCCCTTGCATGTGGACAGTCTTAAAGAATGTTGCAATTAAATCCATAGCTTGTTTGAGGTGCTGTAGCTCAACTGCTCTGGCTCCCACCCTAGATTCTTCTTTGTAGTCTTGATTGCTGGGGGCTAATTACATGGAAGTGGTAATTCCCACTTGCAACTTGTTTTTTCTTAAATACATATTGCTCTCAAGGAATATTTTGGAGGGAGGGCTAAAATGTTGGTAAAAATGTAAAAAACATTTTGAAGACCTTAACATGAGGTACACCATGTGACAGTCAAGGTCAAGGTCAAATTTTATTTACAAAACAATTACAAATGTACATTACTCCACTGGCCTGCAAATAGGTAGTCTCCTACGCAGCCGCAGTTTTGTTGTCACGCTAGGGCTTAGCCCCCAAAAGGTGAACTGATAAATTCCTGTGAATTCCCATGGTCATACTCACTAGATTCAAAATATGATCTGTCAACTGAAATCCCCATCCCAGTACTCTATCTTTGTATGATACTATCACCTGTGAATATTATATAAACATAATGTAAATCCAATGATTACAGAACTAACCATAAATTAAGTCTGCAAAGATTATTTTTTAATACTATTTTCAGTTCTTCTTTACTCAGGATTGCCTGTATCTACATTGATACAAAATTCCCTGGGGAGGACGCCTTTGTAAAAGGATCGGGTACCGTATGCTCGTCGGAAATTTTCAAAAATACCCCTAAAAGATACTGGAAGTCTTTTAAGAAGGGCGTGGCTGGACGATTTTTAACCCCTAAGAGATACCAGCGATAACAATCTAATGAACATTATTATTATGAACATAAAATTGAACGGTCAACACGCTTTTGCTGTAAATTTGTTGTAATGTATATTTTGTTATAAATTCTTTGTAAATTTCTTCCATTTAAGAACAAGATAATAAGCCATGGGCTCTTCTGTTACATAATTGAAATTACATATAGTATCATATGATCCTGCTCACATGCTCTTAATAAAACCTTCGGAAAAAAGTCATGTGATGGGGGCTAAACAGCTTTGTGCAAGAGACCCAGAAATATTGGTCTGGCTCGGCCTGGTCAATTTCCATGTGCTATATTTTTGTTTTATGTATGACTTTTCAGAGGGTTTTTTTTTCACGTTTTATACCAGAAAAATCAGGTCATATGATATAATGCGTATTGACTGAGTTAGTTTGGGCTAGAAGGGAAATTTTATTTTGGCTCTCATTTTCATTTTTTGTATGTGCTCATGACTTCAAGCCAAATATTTTCTTGAATGGCCCTCCCACTCAGTCATTACAGCGATTTTCAAAATAATGCGAACTCTGACCTCCAAACAGTCCGTTGGAATTTGGTTTTTCACTTCCGCCTACTTCAAACAAACAACCCAAAAAATTATCAAAAAGATCCCTAAAACATACCAAATGACATAATATGATCTTTAAACAACCTGTAAAAGCTAAATATGATTTTGGTATAAGTTAAATCTTTGTATTTTTAATTTTTAAATTTGATTGACAGAAGTGAATAACCAAATTCCAACGGACTTTTTCAATACATGAGACTCAGTTCGTATACAGCTATTTCAAAAAACGTTGAATACTGAATACTGCATTCTGCACACTGAAGAGTGGATTGAAAGACCAAAATACCTTGTAGTTGAGTATGTTTTGGAGATGTTTTGGCATAGTGAAAATCCTATAAAACAGCTATAACTAAGGCAGTGAGTGGCAAAATGACAATGAAAACGATCAACAATGCAATTTGTAAGTCTTGGAATACACTATTCAGTATGCAGAATACAGAATTCAATATTCAACGCTTTTTGAAATAGCTGTAATTTCGAAAATCACTGTAAGTATATAATTTGTTATATTTATATACTTTAGTCAGTTTCTGCTTTATGATGTTAACTGTGTGTAATAAATACATTAACATACATCAGTGATTTCTTTAGACGAATCATGAAGTGACTTCTCAGCCTTTTCTGCTTGTTCAAGTGCTGATGTTGCATCGTCCTAAAACAACCAAACAAGTCACATTTAATTACTGCAAAGTATTAAACCTTGTTTAAATGTTCATAACTTAAGGTAATTAGCCCAGGGGGGGGACTCCGATCATAAATGGACGGGGATGCTCGTCGTACCTTTTAGGGGTCAAAATCTGCAATCTGGTACCTTTCAGGGTGTCTCAGACTTAAGTGGACTACCAGAGACATAGCTAGTACCTTTTAGGGACTGTTTTGGGGTAAACAAACTACCTAAAATAAGCATGAAAGGGACGATTTCGATTATCTGAATTGAATCTTCAAAGCACATCGATAACAAAGTGTTTCATTGCTTTAATTCTAATATTATTGTTTTTACTATTCATTTGGTAGAAATTAATTGTTGCCACTCCCACTCAGGTACCTTTTAGGGGTCATTTTCAAAATTTTCCGACGAGCATCCCCATCCTCTTATATATAGGAGTCCTCCCCCCCCTCCCCCGGGGTAATTAGTTTGTAGAGTGACATTAAAAGGCTACATGTACCCAACATTTGTAATGTGCCAGTACATGCATGTTAAGTGCATGCAACAGTAGGTAGTGTTAGAACACAGAACAGCCAATAATCAATATGTAGAGGATATTACATGGGCACGCGGAGATACGGATTTTATCTTTGAGTGTTGAAAAGATCTTTTCAACAAGAGAAGATAAAACCGTATCTCCAAGCAAACATGTAAAATTCTATTTATCATATAATTATCAAATCAAGAGACAACAAACTATCTTTAGAGTAAATGTGCTCAATTAACCATGGTAACGATCTTTTCACTAGTGAAAATAACATGTTATTTTCACTGGTGAAAAGAACAAGTTTTTGAAATTAAGAAATATAGGTATTTTATAAATAATTGTATGATAAAAATAAATGATAAATAACAATCTTCTACAGCAGATCCACGTAGTGGCTATTCTTCTGCTGGCAGTCACACTCACTACCCGCTGCATTAAATATTTTTTATGCATCGCTCAACTCACGTTGATTTTTGCTGAGGGAGGAAAAACTGGAGAACCCACAGAAAAAATCCTTGTGGCATGGTAGAGAACAACACATCAAGCAAACTCAATTCATATAATTATGATCCGATGTCCAAGCTGGGACTCAAACCCGGACCACAGCAGTGAAAGGCCGGTGCTTGATCTCACCACTCGGCCAACCAGGCCACCATAGTCCAAAACCTATTAAACAACTTTTCTATTGTAGGGATGGTATTAGTCAACTGGTGCAGTGTTCCAGAGGACTGGCAAGCATGACTCCCAGGGTTTCTAATTATTCACAAAACATAACACAAGCCAAAGCTCTGGTTCTGGTTGTTCAAAGAGTGATTAGACAGTGTTTATAATCCTAGTTAAAGTCAATGGTTTTCTTTAGATTTAATTATGTGTTAGCACTAATTGTCTTTCGACCAATATATTATCTAGTACATAATACAAGTAACAGGATTCACTTACTGCAAGATTGCCACCAATTTTCTTGAGTTCTACAACATTATTGTCCAATTCATCCTGTAAGTTAAAAAAGAGAAGATTTATAAGTGACAACTATTAATATCTCATTTCCTACCTGTGACTTTGAAACAAGAGTACCTCAATGAGTAACCGCCTGTATCAGTTCACCGCCCTCAAAAATGGCCACCTTGCACTTTATCAATAATTTTGATGACTGTTCATTAAATAGCATAAATGACTCCCCCATAAAGTGAGTGACCAAATTACCAATTTTATGTGCCAAAAGAGAGTTCAACTGCTTGACATACTGACTGTAATTAATAAATATTTGACTGTAATAATATCATGCACATACCGATTTGGTAGCCATGCCTTGAACAGTATCCTTGTCTAATGCTCTTAGACCGGCAGCTGTATCACGAGCCCGTTGGGCTACACCCTATAATCACATGAACAAAAAGTCAATTATTGAGAGGGTTAATGATTACTTTAATTAATTTATAACATTACTCTGGAACAGGCTAGGGCTGGGTATATTTTTATGGTATTTACTCTGGAAAAGGGTAGTGATGTAAGATATTTTGCTCTGGAATTTGAGGAGCTCAGAAGCATATCCTTACCCAAAACTGGGTACCCCGGGGGGTATAAAAGAATAATCTACAACATGCAATAAATAAAAAATAATAATAATAATTAATTAATTTTTATCTACAGACAGGACCATTGCTGTATGAAATTTTAATTTACAATGATAAAAGTTTGGGGCCTGTTTCACACTGGCAATGCAAACATTACACAGACTCAATATCATATTTATGCCATAGGTATAAAAAGACAAGCACTGCTAATGAAAAGTACATTACTGAGTCTGTGTATGTTGCTTGTGCTTATGCTTATGTCACTAGTGAAGAGACAAGCACTGCTAATGAGCAGTACATTAATCACTGAGTCTGTGTATGTTGCTTGTGCTTATGCTTATGTCACTAGTCTGAACAAGTCTGAAATTAAGGCTCAATTGATTTTAACTAGTGATTATCAAATGGATACTCACTTCAGCTCTTGTTTTGTCAGCTCCAGACAGTTTTATAGCCAATGTTGTCATGTTAGCTGCAAAATCATCAAGCTGTGCTGCATACGTAGTTAGATTAGTGGTTGTGATTCCTTTCCTTGTCTGTATAAACAAAAACAATTTTAATTTACAATTAATGTAATAATAAACACTATACTTTCAGCCTAACTTCATAACAATATGAAGGTAAAAGTATAAAGCTGGCTTCCCGGAAGCTGATGCTTATGGGTTAGCTGTTATGGTTGGCTGAAGCTTGCTTGCTTATTTATTTGCTTATTTATTTATTTATTTTTATAACATAGGTAATATATAATGCGTGCTCTGATTGGATGATAAGCGCCCGCGAGCGTGCGCCAGAAATCGATGGACAGCACGCTGATGTCAATGTTTCCTTTTCTTACTGCGCGCGCCATGTATGGAAAACTTTGAAAGTCATCAGTATTTTTATTTAGGTTAAACGTGCAGCTTATTTTGTTTGTCCATGTTATAAAAGAAATGGTCAACACTCAGCAGTGCGTCCATTGAGTTATGGATGCACTTGGTCGGCTGCTAAGCACTCGAGAAGCTATAGTCGCACTCGGCTACGTGCTTAGCAGCCTCCCGCATGCATCCATAACTCAATGGACGCATGCTGAGTGTTGACCATTTCTTCAATTTGCTTATTTATTTATTTATTTATTTATTTATTTATTTATTTATTTATTTATTTATTTATTTATTTATTTATTTATTTATTTATTTATTTATTTATTTATTTATTTATTTATTTATTTATTTATTTATTTATTTATTTATTTATTTATTTATTTATTTATTTATTTATTTATTTATTTATTTATTTATTTATTTATTTATTTATTTATTTATTTATTTATTTATTTATTTATTTATTTATTTATTTATTTATTTATTTATTTATTTATTTATTTATTTATTTATTTATTTATTTATTTATTTATTTATTTATTTATTTATTTATTTATTTATTTATTTATTTATTTATTTATTTATTTATTTATTTATTTATTTATTTATTTATTTATTTATGGCACTTTTTGCCATTATTGCTCGTCATGGGAAAAAATCTCCTCTGAAAAAACAACTATGATTATAATGTAATAATTATTTAATAGGAAATGTAATGGCTTCAGCTCACTATTACACAGCCATTACAATTTAATTAAAAGTTTAGCAATGATTTAATGGCCACTGATCATAAGGATTGTATATGTAGATGCAAAACACTGAGACAAGCAAAAAAAGTTCTATTGATTTGTATTGGTAGCATCCTATCACAAAAACTAATAAATCTAGATTTAAATACCTCATTAGTAAATTGTTCAAAGTCGATTTGGTCCACTCCAGAGGTGTTAAGTTTCTTTAAACTCTCTTTGGAATCATTTTTGAGGATAGTCTGATCTGTAAGGTTCACTTTAAGGTCCTCAAACTGCTTGTCCACTTTATCTCCAAGAAGTTCTTTTATGTTCAGTACTTTTGAAATATTGAATATATATTCAAGTTTGAGTGCTGTGTAAGCAGGTTGATTCTTGCGGCAGTTGTCAAGAGATTCTCCAATTTTGATGTCTGTTTTGTTGGTTTTCAATAAGCTGTCCAGAGGTAATGTTTTAAAGTATTTGTTGTTGTCTAAAAACTGGAAAAATAGTTTAAGAATAAGCATTTCATAATGAGAAACATGCATGATTTAACATAATAATCACCTGGTATTTGACAAAAGTCCCCTCCCCCTCCTCCCAAAAAAAGTAAAAATAAATAATCTTCTACAGCAGATTCACATAGAGTGGCTATTCTTCTACTGGCACTCACACTCACTACTTCTATATATTAAATATTTTGCATACATCACTCAACTCGCATGCTGGCTTTTGCTGAGGGAGGAAAAACATGAGAAAAAAACTCATGGCATTAATTGGTAGAGAACAACACATCAAACAAACTGAATTCACATGTGATCCAATGCCTGAGCTGGGACTTGAACCCGGACCACAGCAGTGAAAGGCCTGTGCTCTCACCACTTAGCCAACTATACCACCCAAAAAAATTTGTGGAGACATAACGCACACCATCCAGCACTCGCCATAATTGTAGCAATCAGTATGAAATTAACATACCTCAGAGAAAATCCTGCCACTCTGTATAGGTTCACAGACAATGCCTTGCATTGGTGCTCCAACAATAAAGCAAAGTGTGGTCAAGAGCATTAGGAATGAGGCAAAGATAAAGCAGAAGCCAGTTGCCCTGAGAAAAATAAATAAAATCATTATAACTTATTAAAATATGATAGAGCAGTTATCATGAGTGTGTAATAGATCATGCCATGCATGCCACAACTGTGCCATGTTGTGACATTTATTAAACAAACTTGTACGAGTGATCTTACTGCAAAGTTTTGAACATTTTATGACATCAAGAGTGTGTCAATAAGAAGACAGACAATTCAAAACCACCTTCAATAAAATTATTTGTTTTTTTACAAGTTGAAAAATTCTCCTTGAACAAGAAAACAGAATAAGCACGCTTGATAAAACACGTCAGCAGTGTGTCTGTCCTCTTATTGATTTCCAACTGCAAATCAACCTATCAGATTGTGAGATTAGACTCAAGTGTTGTAAAAAACATTATTTCACTATTCCTGTTGTGACCTAGCCCGTGCCATTTTTACAGACAAATATTGTAATAATTACATGACTTTACTAGAACAGAACCTCAAGGAAATGTATAATATTTTAATCTTCCAAAGAAAATGCTTTTGATGCAGTAATGGGGTTCACTAATTTTACTGAAGATAACTGATAAAACAACAAATAATTTGCAATTATTGTTTGAATAAGTTATCCTAGAGAAATATTGGCTTATGATCACAACAGCAGAGTTTTCAAAATGTGAATTAGAGGTGATAAGATCAATCTGTTCCTTTAAGCTACATCAATAACCCACTTATAAAACAAAACCAGTTAATAAGATAATAATAAATTATAATAATATACTTACGCCATTAGACAGTTGCCACCCATGTTAGAGACTGTACCCCTGGATGAGGGAGTAGCATTTTTGTCATGGCCACAGATCCCACACATCAATCCAAGTGCCATCAAGACAACAATGAGTAAAAGAAGGCACGTTAAACCAACACCAGCATACCACCTGGAATGAAGTGTTAACAACTTTATCTGACTGTCGCTCTCATCATCATCGTTGTTGTTGTTGTTGTTGTTTTTGCCATCATCATCATCATCATCACCATCATCATCATCATCATCATCATCTAAGTTATCCTAATCCTTATATCTTTTTTTATTAATTATTTATTAATTATTTATTATTATTGTTAGTAAGGGGTTAGGTCGCAATTGGGACGAAAGTCCTGTTCCTTTCCCTTATCACACCCACCTCTTTAGTTTTTGATTAATTTGTTATGTGTTATTTTAGTATTCTTGCCATTTGTATTGTTAATTTGTGTTGAACTCATTAAACTAAACTAAACTAAACTAAACTAATGAGTATTCAGCTCAATTTTGTCTAACTAGTATTAAAGGCATAACACTGTGACTCAAACAACCATTAATATTATTTATAATATTGTTTGTCATGGCACCTGTGGTGTCTATTGGATAAATCCATGTTCAGTGGATAAATTTATTGGAAAATGCCATCATTTCGATATAGATAGTGATGTTGGTCAAATCAATATGAATGTGATTGAGAAAAGGGGAGGAATGACCAGCTCCTGAAAATACGAAAGCTACACAAAGTTGTTGCTTACCTGTATCTGTCATATTCTTTACCATAATCTACATATTTATGAACGTCTTTTTCAACATTTTTTAGAGGGTCCAAAACAACCTGCAAAAAATTAATTGTGAAGTCTGATATAAAAATTTTTAAGTTTCACTTTCAATCTATTATCAACAAAAAGTGAGTCATTCTTGGGATCAAATGGTAGCATAACCATGGAATGACGCATTGTCCAGCCAAGAACAAATCACTGGAACAGCAGCAATGTTAAACATCTACCATTAATTTTTAGGGAAGCAAGGGTGGCCGAGCAGTGAGAGTGCTGGTCTGTCACCGCTGTGGTCCCTCATTCGATCCCCGGAGGGGGCATCACATGTGGCTTGAGTTTCTTGTTCGCTCTCTCCCTTGCTTCGAGTTTTTTTTCTCCGGGTTCTTCGGTTTTTCCTCCCTCAATAAAAACGAACTACTTTCGATCTAAGCTGTGCTCCGTGATCAGACATGGGTCGTATGGTGGCTGCTACGTGTATGTGTATGTAAATTTGTATGTAAATGTGTGATTGTTCAATTGTCTCGTAATGAAAGCGCCCTTGTAAATCTTCGACTCCATCACGTTGAGCTGTGCCCTTTATTTGTAATTCAGCACTTAGCTGCAAGGAAGGGTGATGAGCTACTCCTAATTTATTTTATTTATTTATTTGATATTCAAAAATAGCAGTGATTCAGAGATCATGCCATGCATAGTAATATGTCTTACAAACACTCAAGATTTTAACCTACACACGAATTTCTATGAATAAGTTTCTTTCAATACCTTGTTAGCATTACTGCGCACATCGTTGAGGAGGTCATCTCCTTTCTTTGTTGCATTTGTTATCATCTTGGAAATATCTGCAAAGCAGAACAATCAAAATAAAAATCATTCTATATTTGATGCTTTTTGGCGTAAAGGAGAAGAAACAGAAAAGGAAGATAGCGAAGACAAGGAGGAGGGGAAAATTGAACATCACTTACAAACAGCTGCATATTATGGTCCATGATCATAGCCCATTTGGCCCCGTGTGCACTCTTAAAAAGACCCTTGGAAAATAGTCACGTAACAAGGTACATACAGATTTTCAATGACAGTCCAGAAAAACCTGTATCTGGACCAATACCAGTGCATGGTCAAAAAGAGTGATAAAATGCCTGAGTTAGGTCAGGCTAGACAGGATAATATTTGGATCTGGTTAATTCTGTACTTGCTGTGCTTGTTCCATACTGTTATGAACTTGAGCCAAATATTTTCCTATTTGGCCCTCCCGATCAGTGTATAAATACATATGGATTTTCTACCTTCTCTTGAACTTCTCGTTTTGTTTATCAATGTTGCTGGGATATCCCTGACTGTTTGCAAACCCTTGAAAAATAAAATGATTGCATTAATTAAATAATATCATTGTATTGGGCAACATTTTAGTTAAGGAATTCATATAAAACGTGTGCGCATGTCTCTGTACTGTGATATAAACACGATGGAAGATGTAGAGCAAGAGAAAAACAAGCTTAGGAACATGAGGAGTAGCTGAGTGTTTCTCTTGCTTTTCGAGTTTAAGCGATCGTTTTATATTGCTTTTATAAAATATTTTCGACGTTTTTTGAGCGAGCCATGTCTCTGTCCTCTGATATAAACATGGTAGCCAGCCAATCAGCATGCACGTTATATCTCAAATATTTTATAAAAAGAAATATTTGCATATTTGCATATCTGTGATGAACATAATTATATGGCATATGCCTGGGTTCTCCTTTACTAAAAATCTGGGTATAGTTGTTTGAAAAATTAAGTGTACCATTCAACAAAGAAATTTAGCACTACTAATATAGTGATACATGTACCTCTTCAGCTGCAGCAGTAAAGTTTTGATTGGTAACATCTCTGATATTGCTTAACTCTTTTTCTACATCAGGAACTTTGCTAAAGTTAGCACCCTGTTGTAGTTGACTTGCATCAATACTGTCACAGCCAGGTGGTGGGACAGTTATTGCCTTACAATCAGTAATCATTTGTGAAATATTAGCTTTGGCTGCATCTAAACCAGTAGATAAAGCTGATGCCTGGGATTTTAGTTTATTAGTGTTGTCTACAATGATGTCTAACTGCTTCTCCATTTTGTTTGCATCTATTATAAGTGAAAAGAAGACAAAAATTAGAATCTAAGCTACTGCAGTGTGTAAAATGTAAAGGTTCATGCATGGTTCAATTTTTATTTTCTTTTGTTTTTGTGGGTGGTAATGTATCATTGATAATCAGAAAAACAGAGGGAAATAAATACTGAACCAAGGAAAAAAATTGAATCACAACATAGATACATTTGTATGCTGTAAGATTTATATTTTATCATCAACAGTTGACTGACATTGCCTGTCATAGTCATCTTTACAGTGGCCATTCAATCAACAGTAATAAAACAGTCACTTGATCTCAGGTTGGTATATATAATTTATTATGGCAATGGTCTATGCCAACATGAGAAGCTTTATAGATCTTCATTAAATTTGACTTCTTTATCTTCTGGCCCTGGTTATACAAAGGGTGATAGTTCTATCTGCTGCATAAAGGCGCTGTTAGATGCTGAAACTTGTCTCGATCACCGACGCAAGACGAGTTTCATAAGGGGTGGTACATGTTCAAATTTCATCCTGAAACTTGTTCGCAACACAAGTTTCTGTTGCAGGAGTAGAAAGCAGTTCTACTTTTTGTGAAACTGTCTCATAAAACTGACCCGAGGAAAGTTTCAGCTAAATGAACATGTTACACAATGCAATGTGTTATGAAACTCATCTCGCAACATCGACTGAGGCAAGTTTCAAAAAAAACGTTTCAGCGTGCAAGAGTGGCTTAAATGATACATTTTGCTATCTCATGCAAAATGCCAATATTTTATCCACTGAATAATTAAGGATTTATCTAATGGTATCCACCCATAGAGAAACTGGGCCATGATCTTAAAGACAATGATTATTGCAACCCAGCAGTACAGTTAATATTCCTTAACTTAGCAGTGATAAGCTTTTTTTTACACTGGCAATAAAACATCTAGTCAGAATACTTACTTGTTGAGAGACCTTTTACAGCTTCAATTGGTTTTGCTACTTTATCATCTAGTAGTTTAAGGAATGGATCTCCCACAAGCTTTTGCAATTGAGCATCTGTGATATCATTTTTTAATTGATCGATCACAAATTTCAGATCTTTTCCTAGTAGGGAGTCAAACTCCTACAAATTAAAAAACTATAATTAAAAATGTGCCACAATCAGAAAGAGAGTACCCTGCTTGGCAGAGCAAATTAGGAAAGTTCTGCCAAGCAGGGTAGAAAAGAGAGTAAAGTGTATTCAACATAAGTACTGAACATTACAAGCTAAATGCAGAATGACACTATGAAACAATGGAAAAAAGGATTTTGTACTATAAGTACTATTTACATTTAGTACAGTTTCATGCGTATAGAGCAGATGGCTGTGAAACAGACTACGCCGCCATGCCATAAGACCATGTCAGTGCCATGATTTCTATAAAAGCATTTGAAATCCCTGCCATAACCATGCCGAGACCATGCAGTGCTGTTTTCACAGTCATATATAATCTACTCTATTGAAGAAATCTACTCTTGAAAGGTAGAATTGTCTCAACTAGTCTCTTAAAATAATGTGATAAGTGTTTCTGAAGACTCAGAATTAATTAACAAAAGTTAAACTCACATCTACAGTTTTATTAATAAAATTTGATGTCTCCTCTACAATGCCTGTGCTGGTCTTTTTGGCTTTATCAAGAGTTTTACTCAAGTTGTCATTACACACAAAGGTCAAAAGTACACCAGCACTGAAGAAAAAAGTGAAATGCAACTATTAATAAATGTTATTAGATGGTACATGTATGTACTAAGTAAAGATCTCATGGACCCAGGGGAGGGACTCCATTGTAAAAGGATTGGGTATGCTCATTGTCTCTCTTAGGGGTAAAAATCCATGATTTGGTATCTTTTAGGGTGTTAAAATTGAAGTTTAGAGTTTTTGTATTTCCTGGTATCTTTTAGGGTATCAAAAGAGCCAGTTGCTTTTCATGTTTTACAATTGCCCACAAGGAGTTTAGGAGCTTTAAAAATATATTTAAAGAATAATACTCAAGATAGAAACAGTTTAAACAGTTTATGTATTTTTTGTTGTATCTCTAAGGAGTTAAAACTTGTCCAGCCATGCCCTTCTTAAAAGACTTCCGGTATCTTTTAGGGGTATTTTTGAAACTCACGAGCATACCCGATCCTTTTATAATGGATCATGGGTTGGAATCATGGATCCAGTTGGATCTGGTTGGCTCAGTTGGATGAGCACCAGCCTTCAGTGTGGAAGGTTGGGGTTCGATTTCCCAGCCAGACCAACACTCATGGTCTTTAATGACTGAAGAGGTGCTGCCTTTGCATTTACATCATTTCTGCAAATAGTTAGACCTTCATGCCTTCTCAGATAAGGACATTAAACTGTAGGCCCCATCAGTGTATTCTTTATTATCATCAATGTACTAGGCCAAATAACAAACTGCCCTCTCGAAAACGCGCCATTCAGCGGGCAAAAATTGAATTTGATGGGCCGCAAATACATTTGCAGCCCTGTTGCTGATTGGCTGAGAAGGCATCGTGCGACAGCCTAGTATATTGATGATAATGATTATCCCTGCACTTGGGCACAAATGAAGCTACTCGGGCCACAAATAAAGAATATGCCCTCCAAAAGTCATACATGTTATTGTCCTATTGGTATTATAGGTAGAATCAGGAGCAGGTATGGCTCAGTTTGTTAATGTGTGGCATCCCAAGCGAGAGGTCCAAGTTCGATTCCCAGTAACCTCACACACTTGTTTCGACTTCTTTCTATTCCAAGTAGCTTTAATAAGTTTTAAATACCCTTAAAACAGAGCACTATAGTAAGAGGGGGTAACATGCACATCACTAGTCTCTGATCAAGTTTATTATTCAGTCAAATGATGATTATTATGAGCTACTGATTGATGCTCCTTTTTTACCTTTATCTATTCCAACTATACAACAATATTAGATACTTACAACATAAGAAGTGCGATAAGGCAGAGAATTAATCCAAAGACAGCCCTTTTGCAACCATCTCTTGGTGATTCCTTCTGAGTCATCTCTCCTCCACAGTTACCACAACATCGGCAACAACAAAAACAGAATCCAACGATGGGCATGATTATACAAAACAGTATTCCAATAGCAACCACAACAATCATTCCAATAGCATAGCCCTTGATCACCTTTAGAAAATATATAATGAAATTATTTTTGGTTTGCAAATTCTTAAACCAGTTTAATTTTTTTGCTGCTATTGTTTTATATTCATTGTCACAATTTGGAACCATAGAACTGGTTTGAAAATTTTATATCAGTACATCATCTTAAAACACTTAATATGGATAACAAGAAAATGTAACTTTACATACATCATTTGGTATATCCACTTTATCCATGCCGTCATTTAGAAACTTGCCTGCAAGCTCTATAAAATAAATACAAACATATTAGATTACTATAGACAACTTTCAAAAATGGCAGCCTAGTAAATGAGAACAAAGCCACAAAGGCCTCATATTACCAGAAAATAAGGGCGACACTTCTATTGCTATCAAAGATGACTCGTGTTCCTCTTCCTTTTGAAATACCTATTTTCTGTGTATTTTACAGGATTTACATGTACTTAGACTCATTTGATGCCATAATGATTTTGGAGGCCTTTCAGGCCTCGTTCTTGTGAACAATGAGCCCACCATTT